>JAQIXS010001247.1:0-32006 GCA_034700785.1 Rossiulus vilnensis | reverse complement strand
TCGAACCAAAGAAATATCTTATTCGAAAAAACAACGACAAAAGCGACAGAAATTACAGCCAGAAGGGGGTATCCCCCTTGGTGCTTAGTGCTTGTCTTGTCTATTGCCAATGCTAATGTATCTGACTTGAATTAACAGAATTGTCGTACATTGGACGATTTATTTCATTGTTTGATAATTTTAATCATTTCATGAAATCTACAATGGCAACCTTCAACTTAACTGTTTCGTTTACTAAAATTATTTAGGCAATTTTAATTTATTGTTAGAATAATCATGTTTTCGCTGGAATTTTGCTATCATTCTCCTATCTTAAATGAGTTAAAAAAATAAACCATAGGGATACATTCGTGATGATAGGCAACATACCGTATGTAGCTCCACCTACTGATCCGATGAAGCATCTCGCGCCATGCTGGTGAATGTTATAAGAGAAAAAGTTCTTGCTGATTTATGGGCCCATGCACCTCCAAAATTGCATTCTCGAGCAGCCATGCATATTAGGTGTGGCATTGCCAATTAAAAGTGCCTTCATTATTACCCGACGAGCGGAGACATCCCTACTAATGAATATCCATAAATCGTGATCATAAAATGGATCCTCGTTCTGCACGATATGCGACTCGTTACAGGCATTGATTTGGGTCGCATGTGTTCTCGGCGCAATGAAAGCAGCTGTGAAATTGTAGTTTCCATATACTCCAGGGCTTTGAAATCGGCGTCGACGTCATAGATGACCATGGTGTTGTTGTGCTTACTCCGATTTAGAAATGATGCGGAAGAATGTAACAGTGGAGCTATTCATTGGCAAACATTTAGTGCGCTGTACTACATGTACATGCGCATTCGTTTGTCGATATTTTTTCCAAAAACCCCTTGCCAATTGACAGATGCCATCCAGCTGTATCAAAATGAGTCTGCGCGAAGCTAATTCTTTGAGTTGTTAAATATATGACCATGCACGTTCGAATCTCAACTCATTGCTCAATTTTCTGAATAAAAAGTACACGTTTTAGGCGGGAGCATGTCTGCGACGTCTGACTGGGCAAATTCTTAACCATGCAACTCATTTAAATGCGCGTACAGCCCCATGTAACGTTATAAGGATACACTGAATGTCACAGAAATGCTTTAACATTGTAGTGTAGTTAACAACAGTAGAATTAATCTTTTTACCAATACCCAATGCTTAACATTCTATAAAGGATATAACGTACTTTCTTTAAAGACAACGAGAAAGTCAATTAAATGCTCGATTGATATTTTAAAACAGGTCTTTCCCTCCTCATGGTATTATGTGGCATATAGACCTAACTTGCTTCAATTTCGATTTATTTCCTTATTGTCGAAAGAAACTATACATACGATCATGATAAAGCCAATTCGAGCGATAAATGCTCTAAATGTATACAGTAAATAGTTTTGATAAAATTGTCATTGCTGGAACCAAACATTAAATTCAATCCATTATACCCTATTGTGAGCAACTAAATACCATGCGTGGGGAAGCGTGTAAAACCTATATCCCTCATCTGGTTGGCCACCCTACATTATTGATAAATCGTATTTTAGCAGCTTAAGGCAATCTTTCGTAACGGAATTCTGTCGTCGAATGGTATGCAGAAAATAAGATCAATTATATGCATGCAAATAAGCCTGAAGTTCTATAAGTGGATTGTAAGATTATCACAAGGTGTTTAGGTTCAAATTAAGAGTCACAGCTACCAAACTACATGTACATTTACATGACAGTAAGTTTTTTTTAAAAACTTACTTAGATCCAACTTTCTTGAGTTCAGTGCATCCTACTGGACACTGTACCATTTGGGGAAATTTAACATTCATTGCCCAGGTACTTTCTAGTGACAAATCTAACAATTCCACGCGCTGCACCCGAGCTATGCTGTTAATAATGGAGTCTAGAAAGCCTAAACTACTTCCTTGTAACTTTTAACTTCCTTTAACGTGTATTTTGTGAGCATTTAAAGATAATTTTGAAATATGAGCTGAACTATGAGATGTAATTTCTTAAATATTTTACAAGTGTAAGAAGGAAGTGAAAAGTTACGAGGAAGTAGTTTAGGCTCTTTAGACCCATTATTAACAGCTTTTTGCATACGTTTTGATAAAAGATGCAATCCATCTCTTTTATAATAAAAGCTGTAATTTTTCCAGCAATCTTTCGCGAGGACGTACATGTATATCAAATGCTTTAGCAAAATTGATGAAAATTGCATCAATTTTTCTCCTTTATCTAGAGTAGCTTGAAATCCATGCGTAAATTATGCTGTTTCGTATGACATCCCCCTTCTAAATTTCTGCTGTGTATCAGTGTCTGGGTGTCAAGATGACATATTACATTAGTGAAAATTATGAGTCCCGAGATTTGCAAACAGATTTTAGGGAAACTGGACGATAATTAGTTATATCCAAATCTTGACCTGAGTTGAAGATTTGGCAGATTCATGCATCATTTCATTCCCTCGGAGTTTAGAGATTTTTAGGCATACCTGTTAAAAAATGAGGATATTCCCTTAGAAAATTCTTTGAAGATTTTAGAGCTTTCTATGCAAATTATTCATTCTCTTTGAAGCTTTCGTAATTTTATTCGCAAGAATCTGTGGCCACTTTGCTGGACAGAGCGCCGCTCCTTAAATTTCTGGAGAAAGGTTCATGTATACAGATATTGCATATCAGGTTGTTGATCCTTTGGTTGGTTATCGAAACCACTCACCTCAAATTAGTCTAGACATTCAGGACATGAAATGGTTACCGTCGCACGCTTGCCACTTCCACGAATTCCCAAAGAAGCGATGTTTGTTTTTCTCCTTGTTTTAGCATTTTTTTCAACTTTTTTTCGCGTAACGTTCGCTATGTTCCCATTAACCTTAATGGCTTGTTATCGCTTATGAAAATTTATCGATCGCATTTTACACGCCCGTGAATAAATCCCAGGAAACCCGCGAATGACCCGAAAATAATTGACTTTCCTCCCAATATTTGAGCTAATGTGCTCTGGAAGGCTAAAAAACTCGGTTGCAGCCAATTGATCATATTCCGCCATGTGCTCCATGGATGGCGCTTAATTTCGCTAGCCGTGTGTGCATGTGCCATATTTGCCACCAAAAACTCCCCAATCGATAACGACCTCTGTAAGTATGCCAATAATTTTTCATTTCCTTCGCACTAATAGCGTGTGACCTCAGCGTCAAGCAGGGAAGGGGTGACTGCAATAACCGAGGCTGAGGAATTTGTATATGGAGATGGAAATCTGGAGAACTTTCACCTAAAGCACTGAAATTGAGAAAATGGCGGTTCGATCCACATCATTCTGCTGTTTAATCTAAAAATGGCGAATTCCCCTCTTCCCCTTTTATGACAACACAACAACAAACAGTTTTTCGCTCGCAGGGTATTTCGTCTTTTTTATCCCCTTTTTCATCTTCAAGGGGGCAAATCCGTGCATTTTCCCTCTTTTCAATCGCAAAGTACATAGAGGATCACATTGGCCTCCATATGTCACCCTCGAGATTACAGAATCAAAATACGTCTGCTCTACGTCCCCTCCCCCCTCCCGTCCATCTACGAAATTATTCTATTATTGAAAAAAGCTTTTTTTCGTCTTTCCTGAAAGATTTTCACGAAATATACAGATTTGGATTTTCTTGTCTTTCACTTTTTATCTCTGCACACGGCGAAGGGTGCGAGTGATCTGCCTCTTCTTGCAGCTAGATCCGCAAATCTGATCAGTTTTGGAATCCCGGGAATCAATATGGCAGTCTGAACCATGCTGCTGGCAATAGTGGGAAGTATAGCCTCGTGAACATCCCGAGCCCATATTTCACTTGTTCATTATCAGCCGTAGTTGTTGCATAAATCAGGACATTTCTGGGACAATTTGTTTTTTAAAATTGTATAAATTACACATATTTACCATGTACGTGTAGTTGCTAAGGGTACCTAGAAGTCTCTTTGTGTGATTCCAGATAATTCAACAATCAGATATGATTCCGGATTCCAGAAACTTGCCATCTGTCAACAGTGCTTCAGAATCCTCAGCATTTTTCTAAAACTAAAAAAATGTTCAACTTTCAACTGATAAAATAACGTATTTTGTGTAAAAATTCCATACGAGCGTATTAACAGAAAATAGCCTTTCTAGAATATACGTGCTTTTATTATTGCTAATAATAAAAGCCAGTATTTCAAACTAATTCATGCATCCTTTGTGCCATTAGAAAATTATGAAAATGTCAACAAAATGTCATCGAAAATAATTCGATATTTTAATATACAAATTTCCATCCACTATGAGTTTGACGTAACTATAACTATAATTTTAGAACTTCGACATTTCAGAGAGCGAAATGAAACTTTAAATAGGGGGTTAGCGATGTTATGTGGTTTTGAAAATCAATTTTCCGCTCCTGAGGGACAAAGAATCAGGCGTACGTATTCCGTAATAGGATAATGCCGATAAGCCCAAATTCCTCATATTATTTGTTTATTTTATGGCTTACGCATATTTGTAAAGCCCTTCAGCTTGGGGATAACGTCTCATTTTGAAGCAAGTAGGTACGAAGCCCTTTTGTGCTGGGGAAAAGACCTACATTTTTCTTTCGGGAAAATTCAGCAAAGGCCGTTTTTTGTGCGCTGTGAAAGGTCCTGAACTCGAACGAATTTTCATATCACCCGCCTCGCTAGATTGATATCCAAAAATAGGAAATGAAAAGTTTCATTTCTTATGGCGCAGGCAGGATTGACGCATATTGGCATATTTTTCGATATCTCCATGTACTATTGAATGATGCTTGGAACCCCTTTCTTATTCATACGATCAATTGCAAGTGCGCTCGCTGTACTAGACCTGGCCCAAAGTAACCTGCATTACCTTTTGTGCATAGTCAAATAGATCGTCCTGCTTAAATCTCTGATTTTTTTCTGAATAAAGCTGCCTTTCGGAATTCCCGTTTTATATCACTCATGCAGACTCTTGCTCTTTGATATCACCTTAAAAGATGATATACGGCAAATCTGAGCCTCTTTTTGTCTAATATCAATTGTCGGAATCAATTTTTGACTGGATGTGGAAAACAGCTGATACGTTAACTACAACAATATTAACATTGTTAACGCATCCTCATTCTTTGTCAACAATGGCTAAAGAAGGCTTCTGTAGCTTAAGGCCTCACCCTGTCTAAATATGGCAGTGTTTTTAAATGAAATTCCATGTATCTCTACGAAGAAATTGCAAGCTTTCCTTTGATTGCGTTTTCGCATGGGTACCCCTCAGGCACATACAATCAAGCTATTGTTTTTTTGTACAATATCGTGGGAGCACCCAATACGTGCACGTGCGTTTCAAAACAACTGCTAGCATGGTCCTTGGACGGTCTCTCTTTTGGTCACCAAACCCTCTTGTATATGCATGTCTGCTCCTTCACAATGAACAGTGTTTGACGTGATGGAATACATCCCTTCCTCGATTTTTGTGCAAAAATTGTTGACGGACAGCATGCAGCTCAAAATGTAAAATGGGACATTTTGATTGTTATTCAGGGTGATTGACCATGCGCGCGTTGTGTTCAGTTCAACTTGCGTACGTTATGGGTGAGTGGAGATAATATAAAAATCATCCCGTGCAAAAATGGGAAACTGGAAAGGAGACCGGCTAACTTCTGGCATCGTTGCACAAGTGTCATGCATAATTTGTCGTCATTTCTGAAATTCGGATCGCTCTGACAATTAAATTAAGCAATGGTTTTCTTCGTTATTGTGAAAAATAAGCAGGGAGTCCATCTGCTTATTGAAACTAGTTGCAGGCTGCAAATTTTCCTACATGTTGAACCAAGTAAATTTTTTTTAAAATGGCACTTCATGCGTGCATTTTCAAAACAAATTCATCGTGAGTGATTTGATGAAAGGGGAATGCAATCATGTAATTCGGTGGGAATAACGGTTTTCTCATAACCAAACGTCATTTGAAGAGTTATTGTTATGCAGTGTATTTGGTAAAATATATTAAGCAACAAATTTAAGCTACAAAGAAATTCACAAATTTCATTTCTGTCATCATTATCGTCTTAACGATGATGATGTATTGTGATAACGCATCGATTTTCCTTCTTTTATGGCATGGCCTCCTTAATGAATTAAAGTAATTTTCCATCATGTCATCAGAGGTCTGGGCTCAATGCAACAAGCTGCATGTGTAGTTTTTAAAATTTAACTACGTTTTTGCTTGAAAAAAAAATCCATCTAGGTATAGCTTCAGGAAGCTGTATTGGTTCAGCTCGCTTTCCTGTAAAGATTTCATCATTTTTTTGCCGACTTCGGTTGCACTGCCATGGGAAATAAACAGGTGTACGTAAACAGTCGGGCCCCATGTCATGCTGTTGACACTGTAAACAGTATATAGTGGCATCCTTCAGCAATGTTCTATTTACTTAGATAGCAGCGAACCCATCCCAG
This sequence comes from Rossiulus vilnensis, assembly GCA_034700785.1. NCBI lineage: Eukaryota > Metazoa > Arthropoda > Diplopoda > Julida > Julidae > Rossiulus > Rossiulus vilnensis. Next base: position 25,535 of record JAQIXS010001247.1, on the reverse strand, counting down.
TTTTTTCCAAGCACTTTTGCCCACTCATCCTTAAAGCACAAGTCTACGGTCTTTTTCGTATCGAAACCCTTGGAATTCGAGCTAAACATCTTCTGTTACACGACCCTGCCTCTGTGTATAAATACAATGTCATATACTTTTATTCCCCTATAATAAGACTTATTCAGCATGGATACGCACACATAAGCGTTTTTTCTTATAAGAACTTTTTTTTAGTTTTATATCCAAGGCTTTAATTGAATAGGCCAAACTCTTAAAATATTTTCATTGATCAGTCGGTGATCGATAACGAACTGTAAATTGTTTTTATGCCCCATGCATTTCTGTTTGAAAGCCTTATCGATTTAGGAATTAAATGAACTGGTGGTACATTAGGCATCAGTATAGCCCATTGAAGCTACTTCGCAACTACTCAGCTTTGATTAATAAATTTTAAAATAATACTGTATTTTTCTCAATTCATTAGAATATCTATTCTGTTGACACCAGGAAACGAAAAATTAAAATAAACTAATATAACGTCGAAATGATTGCTATATGCTGTATACATGTCGATTTCATTTTATTTATTCACCTTTTTTATCAATATTCTTAAAAACATCTTCAGGCACTTTTGAAAAGTACATTGTCTGAGGTTAATTTCTACAACCAATTTGTTGTCATTTTCCTATCCATGTATGACCATTTAATGATTTCATAACAACATTGATTCGTTTTCAAAATTCGCTGAAATAGCATTTTTATTAGCCACCATTCAAAGATTCAGATAGTATTTTAAACCGACCCAAAAAACCTGTTATGCCATAAAATCATCTATATACATGTAGCGATCCAACATGGAGAGACGCAGTTATTCGGTACAACTAGCTAAGGGTTTAAATCAATTTATTCACCATATCCCACTACCTATACTTAAGCAACGTAGAAAAGATAGATTCCACATTGATAAACACAACTGTTTTCGCTTCATATATTTTATTCTTTTTGGAGAAACCGAGCACGTTATGAACGTCATAGGGTTTATCTACATAGTAGTTTGCCAAAACAAATATGACAATAAAATTAACATGGTTACAAGCATAGTCATTTGAGATGGACTATACAACATTTACCTGTATCTGTGAGCTCCGCTTTGGATTTAAAGTCCCAAATTTGTATCATCGTTCGTCTTTTTTTAAAAGAGAAATTCAAGATCAAAAATGTAATGGTCAACATTTACGATTGGTTTTATGGGAGCTTGTGAAGAAAGTGAGCAATCTCGCAATTTTGTTTGTTTCCTGGCGCTTTCTCACTGTGGAAATCGCCTGTGAAATTTGTCTGGATCGGCAATCCAGTCTCCCAATAATTTCATATTACGCGCTTTTATGGGATGTTTCCAAACGACGGTGAAAAGTGTATCGCCCTAATCTAATGTAAAATCTAAACTGGAGCTCCCACATATTCCACTCTTAATATGAAATACTCGCCATTGTTTCCTACAATATCCTCGGCGTTTTCTTCATCCAATATAAACGAATATGACATTATAAAACGCGAACGATCCGTTTTGCGACGATGCAACGGCATAATATGTATTAGATGCGCTGTTTACGACGGCTAGGAGCAAATGGAGAAAAATAAAAGAGGTTGAAATTGGACGGAAAAAAAGTACGATGAATAAAATAGGGGAGTGGAAAATCGAAAGACAAGAGAATAAAAAAATGTAAACCCATTATAAAAGCAATGAGAATATCGCACCCTATATAGAAAATCCATACCGCTATGGCACCCCGTGGACTCGCTTATGCCACGAACGGCAATATGGTAACGGTATTGCCATCCAATGGAAACCTGATATGTCTTCGCAACTTGGCAATTTCTAGAAATGTTTATCTTTATCCGAGAATTCGACGTTCGTTGCGTTGTTTTCTTTCATTGCTGGGAAGTCTTCGGTGCTTAAAACCAAAGACACTGTAAGGAAGTGCAGGCATGGAATGTTTTTTTTGTGTGTGAAATTCTCTCTTGGTTCAAAATCGCATTAATAATTTGCTTTATTAGTGCATGTATAGTGTACTCGGAGTATAATACTGCGCTGTTCCTTCTGAATCACAGGGTAAAATTAACATCAAATCATTAAGCCCATCATTACGATGATCTTATCGTGGAATATCTATGGATATGTCATCAAAACTTTCCCATTTATAAATCCCTATGTCTAATGGATAAATATTGTATCCAGTTCCCATCAAATTACTTTTTTTTATGAATATTTGTCGTGACATCTACCTTGGTGTTTATTGGCCATACCTAAATATTAGGCCATCTTGTAAAAGTCATGGCACCCGAGCAACCCATGATGAAGTTACATAATGACTTCACTTCGATGACGGGCAGTTTGTATGGCTAACGTTTCAGAAATGCCATTCAAAATTTTAGTTATAGTTAGCGAGCATAACTCATAACAAAAAGTAAAGCAAAACTAAAATTGTATGTTCCAAAACTTTCTAAAACCAAGATATTACCCTTCTGCTCTTCATTTTCGTTCATTATACGTGCAGTTTTGCGTTTCTTTTTTAATCTTTGCTTCTAATGAGGGAATGCTGAATTCGTTGCCATTAGCTTTAAGTTCTCAATAACATCGAAATTAAATCCATATTCTTGTTAATGCACATTCCTTCGACCAAGAACTCCCAATGACATGTATATGTATATATAGGTAAAAACTGACACCTTACTCTCTCTTTTAATTTATTTCTTAAAGGGCTGATTTGAGCGAATGTCTATCAACTATATGCGGTACTATGCATATCTGCTTCCTTTTCCACTTCGCAAATTTTCGCTAGATTTATGCCCTCGTTTATTGCCTAAGATTTCGCATTGTTTGGAATCAAGAACTGCTGTTGCCTTGCTCTTTAATAACGAGCTTGACATGCTCGCTTCACAATTTCACCGTTATTGAAAGAAAAAAAAATCCTATTAAGCTAATTCTCGCCAGGAATTCGAGTAAATTTTTTTAGCGCCAGCTAATCAGCAGGGGATGTGCTGCGAGCTATTTTTATGAAGTCGAGTTCGCTTTCAGCGTGAAAAAAGGCTAGTGAAACAGTTAACCCCCATTTTTTACGTCTTAATTTAAACGCTGGATGGATTTAATTTTCCTGTACAGCACTTTTCTGGGTGGGAATTAATGCCTCTACTGCAGAATTGCAATTGCAGCTCTTTATCGAGCAATGAGTTTTTGATAAAACTAAATTGCCACCGTATATAATTAAGAGCCGATGACGACAGCTTGAGTAAGCACAGTGTTGAAGTAGGATTTTTGAATGGGTTTTAACAATAACTCATGTGGAAATAGCAATGCAGTATTATTGACCACCTGCGTCTCTACCAAAATACTCATCAAAGAAATATTTTCTCTATTATATAATAATGTTTTTAAGAGTAGTAGTCTACAGATAAATTAGCCTTAATGTCTGTAATCGTCATAAAATGTAATTGCGCTTACCGTCCTGCTGATGCCAACATTTTAATATCCACTTGATACCAAACAATTAGTGAAACTGTTTAAAATTCAAAGTATTGTACATTTATTTACATTCAAATTTTCAACATATACATAAACTGTTCCTCGTTGCACGAGCGAAGTAATATGAACTCATATCAAACTTTCATAGCGGCATTAACATTCAAGAAAAATGTGCCGGTGGATTTGAAAATGAAAATGCAGTATTTTTTAAAATTCATTTGCGCCATAAACGCGCTTCATATTATGACAGACACGCACGCATTTATTACTGGTATCACTGTTACAACGTCTTTTGTTCTTCCTTTCATGCCTTAGGCTGATTTTGACGTGTTATATGCCTTATTGAAGAAAATTGAAGAAAATGTTTAAGTAGACAGCCAATTTAATTATATTTGTTCGAGAACAGAGTAGACATTCTTTAGGGGAGAATAGCGCAACTTAATATGCATAAATACAGTGTAGTTCCCGCACTGATTTCCTTAGGATGCGTTATTAACGTGTAATGAATGTAGTGCATTCTAGGAATTTATTCGTAAGACAGAAATCTAGAATAAATTACTTCAAAAAGCATTGATATAATTCGCCGCGGTTTGCTTGAAACAAGTAACGCGGGTTCAAAAAGAAAAAAAGAACTAAAGGAGAAGCTGTTCTGACACACAGACGATCTCTGCTGACAGAAAGATCAAGATGATACCACAGCAAGTTATGGCCTCGCTTTTTAAAAACGTGTTTCCAGTCTAAATTCAGTGTTCCGAAAACCTTTTTGCAGTTTAAAATTTGAAGCTGCGTGCAAATTTCGACACCCGATTATTTAACTTCAGTTGGCTCGCTGTACAACAGAGTCATCACTCTTCTCAAGTTTTAACTCTGCTGGCCTGGCGTGAATCTTGCTTTGTAAACCATGCACGATTGCTCCAACCTTTAACCTCTCGCTGAGCTCTCTATGGTTTCACCAACGCCTTTGCTTGAGGACCATGGATACCCCCCCACACGAAATTGATTCTCACAACTATATTTGCTACGAATATCGCGAAATTCGCGCATGTTTTCCGTGAAAATGAAACCTTAATTTTCAGCTCGGATTAACAATTGAGGCAAGCAGAAAGCTCTCAATTTGCATTTGTTCACGGTGAGCTTGTAGGGGGCATAGGGGCCGGAATGGGAAGCCATGAATTAAAAGACATCTTTTTCGCAGCGAGGCTGCAGGCCTAATGCGGCGCAAACGCATTGTTTGTTTTAGATCTCAATTCAGTTTTAAGGCTTGATTTTAATCCGCTGCGACGCTGGAGGGATTTCGTAATTCATCATAAGTGTAGCATGCAGGAACATAGCTGCAGCCGCAACATATGGTTAGCAGACATGATTAGGGGATGTTGGGAAATGGGCTTTTGCAGATTGATGTGCGTTCGGGCGAATAACTTGAATAAATAACGATATTTAAATCTTCGTTTCATAAAGAAAATTGTGGGTTTGGATTATTTTGGGCCAAGAAGAAGGACGATAAAGAATCCTCGAGGATTCAGAGAACAACTTTAATGTTTCATGGGCAAGGATGTGGGCATTGCGAAACAGGAGTCGCCTGGAATTGCAAATCGAGATAGTACATTTTTCTGAAATATTTACTGCGAGCGATTGTTTAACTGTAGTTGAAATACCAACGAATTTTATGGTTATGGTAACCCTGAAATGATTTTATTTGATACTCTTGCCCGTTGTACATTCGTTGCATTCATGGTTAGTTATGTGCTCGTCGCAGTTGATCAGAACTGCTCGCATCCTCTGAAGAAAAAAAATCGAATCTGAACAACAGAATTTGGAAAATTGTTTACTTTTAAAGAAAAATCTGCAGTTTTTCTCTCCAAATAGTTACTGATAGCCTAATATTACCTGTATACTGTCAATATGTACGGAGGAAATGTTCTGGAAGTAAAGTTTGAGCATTGCCGAAGGAAAATTGACAAAGGAGCAGGTAAATTGACATTTTTAGTGACTGTTTTAAGTAGACGGCATGTCCGGTTTCCTATGCAAAAACCATTTTATCAACAAAAAAGTTTCTTCCGGTTTTCAAACAAACTCGTTTTTTTATAGAGAATTTAGAACCAAATTTAATTTATTGCATGTTTTCCCTAAATGCTTCGTGTTTATATGCGTCCATTGTTGCCCTTAGAACAATAGTTTATATATATATATATATATATAAACTTTTTATACGAGCTGACCAGTACGCAGAAGAAAATGGTTAATTTTACCTCACCTCATGGGGCGCGTAAACAATGTTTAAAGGTTAAAGGTGCATATTGAAAATGTAAACACGATTTGCCAGACGGCTCTTTCAACGATAAACATTATATTAGAGCTGACCATAAGTTTAATCTCAACAATGAACTGCAGTAAAATATATCCACAGTTGTCTCTTTAACTGCGTCAATTGTTGGAAAAGAAAAGCAAGTGCAGATTTCCCCAGAGCAGACTCAGAACCTGTATATGGTAAAAAAATAATTGCCATTACATCGCTCTGTTAATTGCGAACCCCACTCGGTTTTCTTGCCCAGATCCTTATTAATTTAGTCTCTCCTACAGACATGAAAGCAATTATTTTCAGGGCGGGCATCACGGGCCTCTACATCTAAATGGCATTCTGGCGAAACTGCATCAAACTGCCTTCTTTTTTACTTCTTCTTACGTCCATTTGTTAGAAAATAATTAGCAAGATCCATCTCTGCATTTGCAAGATAGCGCTTTGCCATCACGAACGTGGATTTCATTAAAAAGCACGCGGAAATGGGGCATGCGATGCTTTTGTTTTAACTGCAAATGGGCCATGCCCCCATCAACATGTAGCTGTACATGGAGGTAACCTCGCAAAACCTCTTTACAGTCTTCGTTTCCCTAATGGTGGCGCATCCGACCATTTCGAATTTCGGGCCATTTATGGAGTGATGTTTAGCGGAAGAATTTCATGGGGCTCGGCAAAAACGCGAGTGAAGCTGTCTCCTGGGACGTTTTAATGTCAACCAAAGTCGTGTTATTCATCTGTCTTCTCCCCGCGCCTCTCTCCCATTCAAACCAGCGCCCCTGCGTGTCAATTGATGGAATTTCGTGGTTAATGGCTGCTGCTATGTCGTGTCCTGCGACATCGGACACGGAGAAACATGGACTTTGAGGAGGGGAAGAATAGACATCTCGCAAAATCCCAGCGCCACCTGTGAATGTTAAATGCACACGGATATCTATTAAATCATCGTAACATTAGGCATTTCTATTATTGCATTCTGTACACCTTGCCATGTCGGCAGCATTGATCATGACAAAATGGCGTCGATGGAATGTTATTGCGAATGTACGATGATATCGTACATGAACTTCATATACTTTTTATTGAAAGAATTATTTTAAAAGTTGAAATTAAAATTTTCAGTTTGCATAAATTAGTTAATCCACGTTAAAAATGACCAATAACATAAAAAGCTAGAATAACGAGTGATATGGCTCATAGATCATAATAGCAGTGATTTTAAATTGGAATGTTTAAAGTATGCCGTCACATAATTTTTCGGTATAATCAAATTCCACGAGTCCGACTGTTCGTTCTCTCGTTTGTGCCAAACTGCGCGAAAATGCTCGGCAAATATACCGGAATTGTGCAAACAAACAAAAAGAAACTCCCTGATCATACCGAGCTACATGTATTTTAGATGATCAATCACATCATTTTAGCGATAATTCAGCACGTGCCGTTGGTTGGGCTTGCAATAATCAAAGTGATTAGTTTTAGCAAATTGGGTTAGTACCACCGATCCGAAATTCGATGCAAGAGAAGTTGTTCGTTGTTTTTTGAAGATTTAAAATATGAGAGATAAGCGGCTTTCAAATTTGCTTCAAATGGCCCAAGCGAGTGTTCGAAACGAAGCATTTCTGAATTAATAATCCACATGCACATATATTGATGTAAAATTCCTCGACATATTTATTTTATTTTAAATGAAAGCCATCTATAACTTTTTGATTATCCTGAGAAAATGCACCTCTTTGACCAAACTTATAGCTCGTGTGAATCAACGCACAACCTGCTTATTATCATCTGAGTCCTAACTTTTCTACAACAATTTACCAAATGTCTACAATAAGAACTCGCAAGTGGCACTTGAATTGATATCAACGTTCGCAACAGATTTAATAGAAGCGCCAGTTAAGGCCAACCAAAATCAACACCGGTCATCTGATAAAACTTCACGTTAAATGGACGAAAGAAATCTCTGAGGTTCTGAATTGTCGAATTGTCTACCAGGGGATGAGTCCTGCCTTTCGTCTTGCCCAGGCACCTGGGGCTGCCGTTGCCCTCCGACTTCTTGAGGCAAGGAAACCCTTTGGTTTCGTTAAAGTAGAAGTGGTTCTCGGTGACGATCTGCCGGATGCCCAAGAACGCTTGCACCTTGGCCATCTCCCCAGCCGGATCCTTGATCAGCCGTTCGCCGCTCACGAAGTGGAACTGTTTCAAGGGAAAGCACTGCAGCCAATGCTCCAGGTGCCTGGCGTACACGCCGATCTTGATGGCGCCCCACGAGGTGTCCACCAGTCCGGTGGCGTTGTTCAGGAAGGCCAATTCGTCGAAGGACTTCATGTGGCGCCGCTTGCTGACCGTCTGCGCGTAGTCGGATATGGCTCTCGTCACTGGGTCCCTGACCACCACCAGAAGCTTGATGTCTGGGTTCATGCTGTCGCGGATACGATGAGGCACCTCGCGGGTCACGAAGTAGCTCGGGGTCTTCTCCATGGTCAGTTGGCTCTCCAGCGTTGGTGGCATTTGCTGCCTGTGAAAGAAAAAATACGAATCGGTTACAAGCTGAATATCACACAGAGCCTAGTTCAAAAATTTAATTCGGCTTTGGCAGTGGCCTTAAATTCCATAATCGATTGATATTAATTATGGATAACTTTTTTCTAGGGATGCAGTTTGTTTTGTTTCGTCTTGTGTAGTGTTATTTTAAGGCTGAGACAAAGGATGCCTACCGTGCGAGACATTACTCACATTTTTGCTTCAAATGCTCATTATCATTGCTAAATTTTAGTTTTCCTAGTGTAGAGATGGTCGCCCACTAAGGTATCCGTTAAGTTTTATAATGTCAAAACGCCCCGTATATTTTTTTTTAAAAAAAATCGTTACGCGACCGTCTTAAAAGGGTCTTCCCTGCAATGCAAATTTGCATTGTGGGTTTGCTTTACGCTATTTTCTTCAGATTTCATTGGTTTTTTTACATATATTTAAATAAACGGGACATTTTGAAATTATAAACGGAGACTAGTAGATCACCAATTTCTACGCTTGGGAAATGAAATTTAGCCATTATAAGTATTTGAAGCAAAAATGTGTATTTTTTTGAACGCGCATCTATTTTGGCTCAGCCGTTTTTAATGCTAAGCTACTTGCTTTCACAGAATCATTGCGCTTGTTGATGCACCATACTAAATGGGAATTCGTACAAGATGCAGTGTCATGTGCAATACGTGCATTTGAAGCAGTTCTTAAACTGCAGTTATAATTAACGATAGCATTTAAATGTTGGTTGGTTGAATCGCATTGCGCACTTCTGATTCTGTGGCCTGTGTAGTCAATGTGCTTTACCACAAGACGTATTTGGGAATCCATTTCAGAGGTAAATCGTCAGAAACCAAAATGCAAATTCTTAAAATTAAGCCGCAAAGATTAGCCCGTGAATACTTGAAGGGAGACATCTTCGAGTTTCCAAAACACCAGTGCCAGGCTACCCCACCCCATACGCATAATCCAGATTTCCCCTTCATTATTTTCTCCCCATTTTAGTGCACACGCAGCCGGCTTTTCGACTAGCGAATTATGCTTCCCTCTAATTACAATGCAATTTTTAATTGCGAGATTAACGTTTGACGACGGCATCATGGTATAATTTTTCACAATTTCATTGCAATAAATTACCGAAAGCATTTGCGGCCATTAATGACGTCGAATCGTTGGTCTTGCAGACATCCTGCAGAATTTAAGAACATTAAAGGGATTAACCTTTCCCGCCTCAGTTTTATCCCTGAATACTTAAGCTCCGATGTCATAAATCACTTATAATTATAGAGACAAGGGTGTATTGTAATGTTATCCCTTTTATAGTGCGCTTTACCATTTGCGTGAGTCTCAATGTGCCTTGAAGTTGATTAAATAAATATTCTGCTATACTGCATATGGAAAACGTATTGATACATAAAGTCTTAACTTAATACAAGTTTTGCTTTAGTCAAGCGTTGTGTGAAAACACAAATTGTCTGCCGAATAAATTACGTTTTAAAATATTTTTCATCTCTGACTGTACTAAACGATTTGGCATTTCTGCAGTCTTTGGTCGTTTGGTGTTTGAATCCATGGCTATTTTAATAGTGAACTCTTTAAATCTCACTTCATCCCTTTGGCAAACGCCAAATTATTAATATGACAAAACGCTTATTTCCCCTCACTCCTCCCGATGAAATAAACCTCAAAATAATGCGATTGTTATTCAAAGTAGACCAATTTTCATCTCCATTTTATTTAATTTATGCAAGGGTTAGTGCTCCTCGTGACCTCTCCCAGTCGTTTGGCGCGGCATTTAATGAGCTTTATAGCAAATTAATGAATCCATTACTCGCCCTGCGCATGAGTGAGAAATTAAAAGTGGGGGAAAAGGCCAGCCACTCTTTCATGGGCAGAAGGGAGTGAAGACATTCTTGAAGGGGAAAACTAGGAAAAATGCTTCCTTATGTCCATCTATCTTACGAAATGCCCATATGGTGCCCCTATTCAGCTAATGGCCTTTACATAAATTCCTATTTGTCATTTCTTATTAGTATTGACGGCCCAAAACTATTCTTGCCATTAGGACATACGTCCCCGACAATGGAAAATTTCTCAGAATTGCACTGAACAATGCTTACTTACAGTGTATGCCACTTCTGCAAATTAAGCCTCTACTGAGGGGAGGATAGAATTGTTCAATTTGGCATTATGACACCAATATGTTTTACGAAAAGATTAATAAACTACGATGAATTCCTTTATTTATAGTTGAATACAATGAAATTGTCACTGATGTTAAAATGAATTATTTGATGAATACACATGTACTAGTCGCCGAAATTGCCCCGGAAATATGCTCAGGTAATTTCGAAATAACTTGTTATGACAGCTGCTTTATGTTCAAGGAAATGAGTAATTACTTCAGAAATATGGAAAAATGCCAAATGGACTAGGTGCTAATGCAGCACCCAACAGATGCTCATCAAAATGCATTGAGAGTTCATCCCTTGTTTTAAAACGTGGTATTCCGTACGTTGATTATTTTTAAAAAATTGCACGCTATTGTTGCATTTGCGCTATAATGTGGGCCTTGTTTCAGTATTATGGGTGGGGCAGTATTTGCGTCTAAAATTAAGACATTTACGCTTTTTAAACCCTCCCTCTTTGAAATTATGCAAATGTGACTAGCAGTCTGCGAGCATTACCTGTACGTGTCCGAAGGCGGAATACTCGCTACAACTAAGTTTTCGTCTTGGAAAATTAAAATAAAAAACCCGAATGAGGTCAAATGTTATCTAACACACGCGCAAAACCCTATCATTATCGCTTAACTGGACGAAAGGTTATCCTCTTATCTCTAAATTGAAAGATCCGCCTGCTACAGCTGGCGAGGGCTGTTCACTAAGACCTTTGCAAAATTTCAGGAGTACCGTAGCCTTGGCGACTTACATGTACATGTATTTTGGTTAGCCAGTCATGAATTACCTTTACAGTAAAGATATTGAAAATTGATTGAAGCGGAAACAGTTTGCGCTGACCAAATTTCCCACAGTAAAATTTATTTCGGGTTTTCGGTGTTTGACCTCTCAAATGGCATAGTGTTAAATTCCCAAATTTGTCCAGTAACGTTGCGCGAAGTTGAAAAAAAAAATTGCAGAAGGCATCAATATACATGTAGGAGGACATCTACTGAGCATTTCGTGCAACCGCAAATATAGCTTTTGGATACACGGGCTTGTTCATTCAACCGGTCATTCCTCGGTTTATAATAGACAGTAAAGTTAAAGATCTGGTTGCAGTCCAGTCACGTGCCCTGCTTCTGCATGCCTGGCACATCTAGGTGTGCCCTTTTAGTTGTTCACCCCCACAAACTTAGCCTCTCAGTCGCATCGTGCATACGTATGAGGTAACCTGCAGCGAAGGAGACTAGGGGTCAAGCTTGGATGTCCATTTGGCTCACAAAGCCCATTAATTATTGCCTCATCCAATAATGACGCTACAAGCTAATGCTTTTTTAACATCTTTAACGCAGCCTGTGACCGCCCGTTCAGCACGTGCTGCATTTCTATTTGTTCAAAAACATTGCGAATGCAGTTTTCACTGCAGATATCAAGTTAAAATCAGCGTTTGAGGGTGCCGACTATCACCCGGAAACACATAGCCTTGGACATTAAAGAGCGCAATCCGGTGGCATGTGCATCATTGAAAAACTTTATGCCAGTGATATTTTAAAAATGGCGCCATCTGACAACTGATGTAAACCTGTTTTGATTAAGCTTATGCTATCTTTATGCACCCTTTGAAAATGTAACAAGCTTTCATAATACATGCACATGTACGTGCAACAAACACGGTGTTTGAGAGATGATGGCGTATATTTGTTTGGTCAAGTCGAAGAATTGTCGAAAATATTCCCAATTAACATATCTGATATACTGTAGCCTACATGAATCGTACGCATTTTCTCATGTGTATAATAATGTAGGTCTAACATTCGTAACAAGTAGTTTTGATTTTCAGCTGTAAAAAATTCCTCCAGATTATATGCATAAATAAAATATTTTAGTATTCTCTAATAATTTTACTTACTTTTCCGTATTAAGTAAGTTAGTGAGTGAAGACAGAAGAAAACCTCATAACCATGCAAGCAGTTTGTCTATCAAGCAATTGCTTAAATGTTTCGCTACTTTATATTTCAGTGGCTGACCAGCATTTTAATTAGCCGAAATTCTGAGGTTATTCGAATTAAAATTGTAAGGGCAATTTTTTGCTGTAATGTTGTTATTTGAACAAGGCGGCATTCAGGGTTACAATCCTTGCCCTGTAATTAAATTGCGTGCCCAGAAAGTGCTAAACCATTGCGTTAAGATAAACAGAACAGATTGCAGGAGGAAGTGTAGAAATCACCTTTCTTTCTCAACAAATTAAAAACCCGGTTACATGGAGAGTTCTGTAATTACTGCCAATTATATCAAGACTACTTGACGGCAGGTCGGGTGTGGCCGATACCTAAACGATTTTATTGTTATTCTGACATTGCCAATTTCGTGAAGGCCTCTGGGCCTGCTCAAAAATTGTGCACTTAGCGCAGATTATGCTGAAGTAGTTTTTCCGTCTTGAAAATTATTTTTATATGAAGTAAGTGCATCAAATATTTTAGACGTTTCTGGTTTTGTAATGTATGTTTGTACAGCAAATTGAAAGCTCAATACGCTTAGCAAATAACTAAGAAAGTATCTAGCGTAGCTGCTAAACAATCCATATTCAAAGCCATTTACTGAGATACATGTACAACGCTTTTTCTTAGTTAATTAAACGTTTAAATGCAGACTTCACAACTTATATGCTGTCTGCATGCTTCATATCATTTTGAAAGCTGTAATGGAGGCATGCTTTGGCAGATCACGAAAGTACGAAAATTGCAGACTTCTATAATGAAAGCCTGGCAAAGTGCGTATCGAAATTATAGACTGCAAATGCCTCATTTCACCTCAAGCAGTGAAATAAATATGGAATCAGAATAATTGCACGTTTAAATGGGATAATGATAATATTATTATGCTTGAAATTATGACGAGGGAGGGCAAGATTTGGATCACCTGCTCAAGATTATCCGCAAAAGTGCGACAATAACAATGTGGAGAAATTTTGCCTTAAGCTAGAAAGCAACACTTTGTTATGCCCATGAGATAATGTAGCTCTAACGCGTGAAAACAATTTCTACTCATGCGATTATTTGTATTCTACGAATTTTTGAAAAGCAGAAACGTTTACCAACGTACATGTAATAGTAGTGCCTGCATCAATCTCTGCACATGTGCAAAGTCCCAACACCTGAGAAAATACCTCTCAAACCTGTACATCAGGTGTTGGCTTGAGGCAAGATTTTTCAGCAAAAAATAGAAATAGGATGAATTCGCATCGCTATAAATATACATGTAAATATACACTGCATGCACGTAAAGCACGTCATATACTTTATCGCTATGTACTCCTCTGAAAGCTCATCTCGGTCAGATGAGTTTTACAAATGCAATTCGAAAATCCTATTTCATTGCAGTTTTCAAGTATGTCGGCGCCATGGCAGCACTTAGACCAGCAGAATCAAAATAGAATTTTCAGAATGACTTTAGGAAGAGTTATGGGGTCTGGCCGACCATATCGAGATCAGTGACGTCACAACTATACGCACAACATAACGTAATGCATGCCATACACGCAACACGAATATGAACGAAACATCAAATACTATTACTCGATTTTATGTGCATATTTGCTTTGAATATTGCAGTATGTTAAAGGTCTAGTTAATGGTTAGCACTTTATGCATGCGATACGCGCCATGAAAAGCTTGTTTTAAAGAATGATGAGTTGGAGTCATAAAATATTGACCCGAATAAACGACCACTGTCAAGAAGGCAAACCGATCGAAGAATTTTTCGGGTTGGTTCAGGTATTCTCTGCTACGTTTTATTAGTGAATTTTATTGTCCTATCATATGGGCGCTCCATGCGAAACCCCACGGTACCTGTTTCCTTTAAGGCATTATTGCATGGGGTAGCTCGTTTAGAAGTGCGATTTCGAACATATTGACGACATGGATTTAAGAGAGGAAGCGGAAATATTTGTTTGCTTAATATTTTCTAAAAGAGCGCCGACCTAATAAAAATATACCGGGGTGCAGGATGATCGTTTGTCTTATTTTCGTCGATTTAATTAAGTAAACAACGCCCACTATTGGGCTAGTCCAGATGTCAATGAGCCTGCAATCACTTCCTGGTCCCGCCTTCTGCATTTCTTCCAAACATAAGGAAACACCAGATTCACAACGATTACTTCGATTTTCAGGTGAAAAAAATCCTATATCGAAGAACATTGCCTTAAAGCATAAAATTCCACCTCAAAATTAAATTCCATTTAACAAATGTCTTCTAGCGTTTCAATATTATTAGTTTAATAAACGTCACCCAGCTTTATTATTTGTTGATAATTTCCAAACAAGATACATGCAGCAGTATTTCTCAAACATTTCCTCCTGGGGTACACCTTTCCTCAGATTAGGGCTTCACCAAATCTACATGTACATGCATAAATCAGTGCTAATAACTAATAACTAGTGAGGTGCTGATTACTAGCAGTCTTGATCATAAGTGGTTATACGTATTCCACATAACGTTTGTGTTAATGCCTTTATTGCTTGGGATTATTTCCATCTAAGCATACCCTTTTCACTCAAGAAATTCGTCATCCAATTGAGAACTAGCCCCTATTATATACCCCTGCTTAACAGTCTTTTTGCACCGGATACTAATGACTTATGCCCTTTATGCCACTCATCCGCTCCGAACTGGTCTCACCTTTACTTCGTTTGCTCAGCCTTACCCATTAGTAAAATCGCAGAAAACGTCCGTCGAAAGTTTCAACCATCCCAACTCGACAACTTCAAGGAATTGTTCACTAATCTTAACGAATCACTCCGATGGACAACCTACCGAATTGCACTCAATTTTGCTAAAGTTACCAATACTACTAACAATCTTTCAAGGGTTTGATTCTCCCACTAATCAATCTAACGGAGCCCCTGTAAGGGCCAACTTAAGATGCCCGGGAAACCGGGCTGGGCTCCAACCTCTACCTTCCCAATAAGCCTAACTAACCAGGTCAAAACTATGTTACCATCCCAATGTTATCCCAACCGTACCCAATAAAACCGTACCCAAATAAAAGTTTCTACAAATCTACATTTCAGCCAGAAGGGGTATCCCCCTTTGTGCGTATTTCCATTCTTCTTCCTTTATTGTAAAAAAAAAAATATTGACGAGGGAACCATCCCTCGGTAAATGTACTTCAAATTGGACTGAAACTATAGGAATGAGCCATGCCTTAATCTCTTTAGCTATCGATCGAGTTGAACTTTATAGTTAGTTTACTTTCACCATTATGCTGCATATTTTTAGAATTTAAGTAAATTCAATATAAAGCCATAGGCCAACTAACTTTAATGAAATGTTGAATGTAGTGATAAATATCATGCATAATATACTTGCCTGAATAAATAAATATACGCATGAATGCGCGTGCAATGGATATGTACAACGTAGTAGGCCTACGTACTCCTTTTCCAGCATCCGGCCTGCAAACAAATGTGCAATTTGATACGCTATCTTATGCGCTGACATTGGCAACACCTTGCTCAGGCGCTCTCAGACAAGCGTAAACCTAGCGAGGTTGTTATTGACCTAAATGCTAATCAGAACTTCAAAAATAAATGTAATTGCGATCGGCGCACCGAACCGACAT
This sequence comes from Rossiulus vilnensis, assembly GCA_034700785.1. Lineage (NCBI taxonomy): Eukaryota > Metazoa > Arthropoda > Diplopoda > Julida > Julidae > Rossiulus > Rossiulus vilnensis. The sequence goes on along the minus strand of JAQIXS010001247.1, from coordinate 9,435 downwards.
GCAAATGTTGGTGTATAGGTAGGCTGTGCTAAACCCGTGTTGTGTGTCACTGAGCGAGTCAGGCATGGAAATTCGCGTAACTGACGATGAAGCTGCACAATTTGATGCTCCATTGTTGATTTTAGTCGATTTGATCATGATTTCGAGTGCGCTTACAATGGCCACTTATTGAACTTTTCGTCCGAAGAGGCATCCATCAGCGATGCTTAATCCACGGGAAGCCATCGAGTTGGGCTTTTTTTGGGGGGACTTTGTCTTTCGAAGCCCCTTTCCAGAGGCTCGGGTAGGGGGAGGGAACGTCTTCCCATGAGGTACCAGAGTTTACAAACATCTCTCATTATGCCAGTCGCGAAGCCACCTGGTGTGCGAACGATTAATTACCCGTATGCAGACCCGTTAATACTCGTCATTGGTGTCAGGTGAGGTGTTAGCCAGCATTGACTTAAGAGAAGGAAGACACGGGGGAGGGAAGGAGGAAACTAAGGCAGAGATAGGGATCACGTTCATGTAGGAAGGTGGGACGGACGCATGGGGGACGGCGATGACGAAGATGATGATGATGAGGGTGAAAGGCCTGCTCGAGGAAAACGTGACTGCATCTTGATGAGTGATGCATCCGAGATTAGGCTTCACGTTGAGCTCGAGCGCCTTAGCACGCTCGCGAAAACTAGGATCAAACGACAACGTTGATCCCCATCATACATCACTGCGATCATCGATTCTCACCTTGGCATCCTCGTGTTGTGCGACACAACTGTATTATTATAATCGCATCAAGGCGGAAAGAAGTTATGAAACGTTGGGAGGATTTGGCGTGGATTAGCTAGCCCAGCGTCAGGGACTTATCAGTCCTGAATTGTGGTACAGTGTAGTTAATTTGTGTATGATAACGATCTCATTCGCCTCGTTTTATCTGCCCGCATTAAAGGTTGCTTTGCACTGTCACCAAATACGGCATTCCTAGCAATGACGTCATCAGCTGAGTAGCACTTGCTGTCAGTTATCGCGGATAATTTGTCGGTATCCATTACGTAGCTTTTGTGTCAATGCTCTTTTTGAAGGCTGGACACATGTGGGTATCTTTCATTGACGATTTTTCTATGATTGGCGGAAGTGCGTTTTGGTACGAACCTTCCTGTTGGATATCGTTGCTCGTAGTTGCACATTTTCATTGCTGATGTTGTACTTTATGGCCTATATACTGTGACGTAATCGTATGTTGTGACATTGTAAAGCGACATTTAATTCTTTCGTTGCGCTCGATGTGGTCACTGATCAATACTACACAGTATTGATGCCGGAAGCTCTATCGACCCTAATTATAACATTTGACTGATCTTGAAGAGGGACTTTAATGACATTGTCCATAGTGTTATAATTGAGATTCTCCCTACTCGCAGAATTCTATACAAAATGTGCCCGGCATTGAGGCTTGGATTATCCTTTAATTAAAGCAAAAGTGTAGATATTTGGGTTCAGTGATACTTCGTCATATGCGCTCGTAAAACGGCAGATTCATGAGGGATTTTGACAACACCTTCATCAAAACCTTCAAGATTAAAATGTTTGCAATTAACTAACATGATCTTGCAGTTCAGAGGCGCACTAGGCCTAATGAGACTGGCAAATATGGTACTATTTCGATAAAAAATAAAGGCAGCATTGGTAACTAAACTTCTTATAGCCGGTTTCGTTTCATGAGATTTGTTGGATTTACCCTCTTAAGATGTTTGCTTTCAACTTTCTTTCACTTGTAACAGTTTTTTGTTGTTACGTGCATGTATATTCCCTTGTAATTCCTTCTTAGCTTGTCTTACCTGTTAATCTCACGAGCATGAGATAAATCATGAATCACACAGCTTCTATTTTGGCTGATCCTATTATATAAAAGTATCTTTTTTGCTACACTGTTAGTGCACTTTCTTCGTTTAATGCATTGCGTGAGATTAAAAGGAATTACTTTCTCATAAATCAGGATCTTAAGTCCTTCTCCATGCAAACATTTAAAGATGTAAAGAATCTCGCGTATTTATATCTGGGGGTCTTTCGTAACCCCAATTTCTTATCATTTATGCTGTTTAATTTCGTGGGCTTAATATTCTTTAAAAAATGTTGAGGCGGTATTAACGGACTTATGATCATAATTAACCATTTCCTGTCAATGCATATGTGTCCATTTGCTACAAATAAGGCAATGAAGAGATGCGCACATGAAAACTCCTATTGGATGCGAGCAACGCGATGCTTTTCTGAGCTGTAATCAAAACAAAATATGCCATGGATTATGAAAATGTTAAATAGGCTATATCATATACGTGTATATTCACACTCAGTACCGTATATATGCATACAAATATGATTTGTATGTAATCATGATTTACGAATTTTTAATATAATTATAAATTATTAAATGTGTCTTAAGTCTTCGTGCTCTTCAACATATCTTCACTGATAAATGTTAAAGCGTATTGTATAATTTATTTATTATAAGCTGCAGTCAATCAAAACTTACGAATTACACGTTATTGGAAATTACTAGTGTTTATGCATACCTGTGCAATAAACGCTTAATTTACTTTGCATATTTCTGTAACGCTGTCAGTTTTTTTAATTTTAAAAAAATGCTAGCTTAGATAAATTATGGTATCATCATGCATTGCCAGTCTATAGCACCTTTGTTGAGTTGTCTGGCACTGATTAGGACGGAAATTTGAAGACCTATTTTCAAATTGAGGGCGATTTTTCATAAGCAGATTTGAGTAGTCACGATAAGGTCTTAACGATTGGGCGCAGGTGTTGCTCACTGGGATGCCGAGGGTGGGCGAAAGATGGAGCTCGTTCAGGAATGTATGAATTTACGTTTCGATAAACAGTGTATGAAGCTCTCTTTTTGCGCAGTAGGTGTTAACTGTCTACTGTTGCCAATGTGGAAGGTGTGAAGTGCCATGATTAATATTCGTAGCACCCACATCAACCTGAATTTCCAGCCAAATAGGATCCTGGCTGTCTTAATTAGCTGGATTCGGCTGGAGGGGGTGCATTGCCCGTTTTGCAAAATGATTTCAATATAAATTGGTCTGCTTGAAAGATGGATAACCGTAATTAGGTATTATTAATTGATAGAAGGAATCCGGCTCAACGCAGCTTTAATATGTTAACCCCGAGTGTGATGGTTATCAATTATTTTTCAATTTCACCTGTTCGGATTAGTTGACTATGTTCTTTATCCTATATGTACATGCATATATACTGAAAGCATTCTCGGGGAATACGCAGGAATCTATTAAGCCAAGTGTTAAGAAGTATAAAATTCATCACTAAATTCCACATCTCACGAGAGGTAGATGTCCTATTGCATAATAATGAGTTTTGTCCGTAATTGATATATGTAATGTAACGTTGCAGGTAAACTAGCTTAAGCAAAACTCGAATTCATCATAGCATAAAATGTGTTGCTAAAATACATGCATACACATTAATTAGCTTTGGCTTTAGGTTCAGTTGAACGCTAGCCTTAATCCGCAAGGCAGGGTCCTGATACTACTCATGTACATTTATAACTCAAATACAGTATTTGGCAAATTTGACCTCGCTTAAAGCAAGAGAATAATGATTATCAGAAATGGAAAACTAAGATTTTGGTAGACATTTATGTGTCATTGCTCGCGGCTAGCAACTAGTTCATTAAACGTGTGGACATTTGAAATGCATGACTTAATAAAAAAAAGTGATTCTTGCAGTGATACATATTTGATTGAAACATGCTATGGAATCCAAACATTTATAAATTTTGGTCAACCTGTTCATGTGGTTCTACTTCTGTATGTGCCTTTTCTGCGTCTGCAAAATGCAATCGATACTAAATTACACATAATGATAAAGCCATGCCACACTGCAACACATAATTATATAATTAATAGGCCAGTTATGGTGACGTCAACCAGCGTGAGATCACTACGCTAATTATACGGTGGAAGTGCCAATCGTGCGCCACGGGTTGACTGGCAACAAGACTGGATGCCGTATGATCACATTAAAAGCTCGATGATGACATTAAACACTGCTGTCGTGGACCAATTTTTAGATTTACCGCATTATTCAGTCTTATTACGCTCACGTTTTATTACCTAGAATATTGAACGCAACCTGGATCACTCGCTTTTAAACCGTGAGCTATAAAATTTAAAGCAGCGAGCGCTAAACTTTTCCAAAAACGACTGGAAATCGACCTGGGAATTGAAGTTAATTTTCAAACGAAGGTATTAAAACAGAGGCAACTAACCCTCGCTTGCACTTAAGCTCAATCTTAATTCCTCAGGCTACTTTAATTCCACTTTCGGTCAAATGTCCATTTCATAGGAGGACATGGATTTCGGATGAGTTTAAAAGACTCCTTAGGGACTTATTTCCTCCTGGAGATCATCGTGACTGTCTAAGAGCCCTCAGCTTCTATCCAAGATCTGAAATGGTATTTTAACTGAAAGTAGCAGATCCGTTGAAGTGCTACTAAGTGCTAATTTGTATTTCGATAGTAGATAATAGATTCCGGAATGCAAGGTAATTTTTTGTGCATCTTTAGACATTGTGCTGTACTTCCAATGTATAACCTTAAGCTATAAGAAATTCAATTTAACCCTAGTCTTAGTGACTAACCTATACATGGGATAAGTGAATCTCCCCTCCTCAAATGGTATTTATTGTCTTTACGTGGTAATGAGTTCAAATGAATTGAATTGAATTGAATTAATAGAAGCCAGTTCAAAATCAGTTCAAGATAACAATATTTTAATCGTTGGTGCCATAAGATGGCGACGATCTAGGTACATTTAAGTGCTATAATTTTTATCCACATAAACTGTGCAAAGATGGCAGCTGTTCGGTAAAACGACGCTGAAAATATAATTGATGGCGGAATGTGCGTTGAACTGCTGCACTTGCATCTCCTTGTATATGCAACGCCGTGTTTGGAAAAGCCCCTTCCGCAACTTCTGATGTTTACAGCCCCATTGGGCATGTTACTTGCCACTTGCAGATGAGGATATATGTTTCGACAAATGGAAAAGATATAGGCCTGCGAGGATTCCCCCTGCATAGAAAATAAACCCCGGCTGTAAATATGCGTGACAAGATACAAGATACTTGTTCAAAGGAGACGGAGGGAGTGCACACACCAAATAGTGTAGTTGTCGATTTGCTCAGTTTTCCCATCATGTGCGTTGTGGAACTAGTACTTGCGTGCATATCAATACCTTCCGTCTTCAAATAGACTGATTCTTTTACTGAATGGATAATGAGAATAATAGTCTTAGCTTTCATCCATTTCAGCTTAGATGCGCAATAGAGATAAACTGTATGCGAACACAATAGAAATAAGCTAAATTCAGAGCACGACAAGATATTTTCATTTCAAATCAAAGCTTTTGGAATTAGTCATTGCAAATCAAGACTTTTTCTGCTCATGTGTGCAAAAAAATCCTTAATGTTTACGAATATTGTACAGTATTTCTTAAAGGTTTTTACGAAATTAACCCGAAGTTCATCATTAACGTATATCAAGTTTTCCTTGATATACGTTAATGATATACGTCAATAATGTCTTTATTAGAAAATCTCTTAATTCTTTCCATAATCTTTTTTGAAAAACAGATATTTCCATAAGTAGTTTTTCTTAGTATTTTTTTGCTGATGCAATTTCTATATGTGTACCTAGTTTTCACTGTGCTGTGCTTAGCGCTGTGCTTGGAAAATTTTATGTAAACAAAATCCTTTACATAATATATCGCAGAAAAAAATCATTGAAAAATGAATTTTGCGCAACTCCCGACTGTCTCCTTACTTTTACTGTTTGTTTTTAGTGCACTGTTGAGAGAGATATGCTTGACTCTCCGCAAAATATTAATGACCATAAAGTACATATATCAAGCATGACAGAAGCCATCCAATATACTGTAGTCCTTTAAGACTTCCCTACGATTTATTTGGGCTTCTATACTTCTGTATATGTAGTGTAGCGATATGCCTTGTGAGATAGACGTATATTTTATCTGGGAAACGTTTACATAGCATTGGAGTCGATAGTTATGACATCATCATCTTCCTCTGCTGCTCATCGAGGGAGTTGTAATATGTATTCACTTGCTAATTCGTTGATGGAAATTATGAAAGAAATGATTTATTCATAAGATATCCAAAAAATTGTCCCAGATTGCGAAAGTAAACGACTCCCTTGAAAATTCTTAGTTTTGGAGACGAAACTGGTTGCCTTTAGTTTAAATAGCTTTCATTTTTCTTCACCTTAGAAATAATTAAATCATTTTTTCGGAACCTAACGCGATCAGCACTCAGGTCATTCCTATCGACTCTTCGAAGGGTTTCATACTCCTCGCAGATTTTAACATGCGATTATCTTCCATAATCGCCATATCTTCCATAGTTATGAAATCAATACATAACAAACATAACACCGTAATGTTAACACGTATTGACATTTCCACCCATTTCCCACTTTACAAAGAGATTGTAAAACACCTCCTATCTGCTTGGGACTATTTTAATTTAAACATACCCTTCTCACTTAAAAAATTTGTCATCCAATTGCGAACCAGCCCGTATCACATACCTTTCCTAAATAGCCTCTTTGCACCGGACACCTCCGAATTATGCCCCCTATGTCTAATTTCATTCCCGACCTGGTCCCACCTGTACTTTACATGTTCAGCTTAACCCATCATCAAAATTGCAGAAAACATCCAGCGCAAGTACCAACCAACCCAACTTGATAGCTTTAAAGAATTGTTTACCAATCTAAATGAACCACTTCTATGGATAACATACCGAATAGCCCTAAATTTCGCAAAAGTCACTAACTCATCATACACACAGCCCCGGATTCAACCTTCCACTAATACATAATGGAGCTCCAGTAAGGGCCAACTTAAGGTGTCCGGGCAACCGGGCTGGGCTCCAACCCCAACCACCACACTTACACTAGCTCTACTAACCTGTGCAAAATCAACGCAGCAAGTATCGAACCAAAGAAACATCTTATACGAAAACACACCGACAAAAGCGACAGAAATTACAGCCAGAAGGGGGTATCCCCCTTAGTGCTCAGTGCTTGTCTCTCTCTCAGTTTAAATTTTTTTGGAACACACTTTTGTTTTTTTAAATTAATCAGATGGAAACATCTTATGCCAGTAATTCTTACATAGATCCATTTTCTAGAACTTTTTGACAAAAAAAATTAAATTCTGAAAACATCTTGGGCTCAGGTCTATGATTGGAAAATACATTTTTGAAATTACTAGATATATTATTACTGCTTAAATCATTTGTTTTTAAATAGCAACGCCCCTAGGTATAACACCTAACCATTGAGTTATAAATAATAGCAGATAAAAAACGATAGCAAATTTGACAAATTAAAATCTAAATAGAAGGAAGCATTGCAAAGATTCGTATTAGTAGCCATTGCCTTCTGTTTTATCTAAAATAATATTAAATAAAATAGCACAATGCATGTAAAGAAATACTGTGATGGTATATATGAATTTAGAAAGTAAGTGGTTAACAGGTCAAGAGTAGAAACACCAAAAACAGTAAATTAGATTCATTTGCTAGAATTTGCCAGTTATGTAGATACTCGATGATTAGCAGGATCATGGAGGTACTATACTGCCATGCATATGTAGTGATAGCACAGTAGCTTTCATTTCCATGACTTGAAGGTTTTCTTTGGAATGACGTAAATAAATCAAATCAACGATTAATAGTAGTGCGCTTTCTCTATGACCTGGAATAATTAACCAAGAAAAAAGCTAAAGCAGTTCAAGAATTGTTTACTGACATGCAGATTGACAAATATATTCGTAAATATGAACGAACAAGGTGCAATGACTATTTTCAAAGGATTTTTGACATTTACCTTAAAATAGAGTCACAACCAAAACTTCAACACCCAATAAAAGATCATTCTTAAGTTCCATTAATAATTTGAATTTCAATAATGTTTTTAATTGTCTCATATGGCAATTTCTTCTCGAAAATAACAATTTATAAATCCAAGAAAACATGAAGTGGATATTTATGATAGTTTTCGGCTGGGTTTATGCTGGAAGGAAGTTACTGCGTTCGGTTGCGTGCAACCGACTAGTCCCACCTCCCATGAGGAAAAACTCCGCCTCCCGTGCATCGAAACGACGCCATTTTGAGGTGCAACCAGAGTTTTACTCTTGCTCGGAGGTTGCATGCATCCAGCCAATAGGAAAAGAGCGTACACGCTCCTTTTCCGAAAAACCAATAAAAAAATTTCAGCCAATAAAATTGCAGTGCATCACAAGCACTATGGGTGGAGTTTTACCCGGCCAAATTCAAACGTTGTTTTTGCCGATGGTGTCGAAATAAATAGAACACATCATTATGCGACTTCCGAATACGGGGGTTTCCTCTCAATCATTTTTGTTTACATGGAGACCAGCTATTTAAATTGACGATCCACCAAATTTCTCGTGTTCAGTACACAATAGCCACGTGCGATAGCAGACAGCTAAAATCTGGGGGGGATGACATCTTGCATTTCATTGGTGGAAAATTAGACACTAATGTCTGCAGCAAACACTCGACAGGGGTCGCTGCAAACACTGCAAAAAGGTGGCGATGCAGCCGAACGCAGTAACTTTGGTTCAGCCATTGCAGGTGGGCGGAGCTTAGCCGAAAATTGCATGCAATTGTACGCAGTAACTTCGTCCCGGGGTTACATTTTCTAGACATTGTTTAAATATTGTCAGGGGTGACCCTGGGGCCTCGCAAGAATGCGGGGCCTGTCCGGAATGCCTGCCCTAGCAGAGAAATCAACCAAGAAGGTTGAAGGCCAGGGCGAGGGCAGGCAGTCCGGCGTTGGCGGCGAGCGATGAGAGCCGTCCTTTTTGGTTCGGGCGAGCCGCTCCCTGAGAGTTCGGGGGGCTGTTCTGCCGTTATCGGCCGTCTTCGGACATTCTTTTTCATGCTGTGTTGCTGTGAGGCCGGTGGGCCGCCTGAACTTTTCGTTTTGTTATAGAGGGGCCGGCTGGCAGTTGCAGCCTGGCCCTTCGTCGCACCCGAATTGACTGCAATAAACTATGCATGACTGGCATTAGCGTAGCTAGGACATATTTCTGGGGGGTGCCACAGCCCTTAATCATAGGCGGACCCAGGATGTTTTTAAGGTTGGGGTGTGGGGAGGTAACGAACCCTATGTTTTTTTGGGGGGGAGAAAACATGCCGTAGGCGAAAAGTTTGAAAAAATTACACTCCAAATGTATAATTTTAGATGAGAATTTTACGAAAAATGTTGCACGTAAATACTAATATTTTTAATACTTGAACGTCGCAGGCGAAAATTTGGAAAAAGTTGATCAAAATCTAGGATTTTAGCATATGGTTTTGTGCAAAACTTTC
>JAQIXS010001246.1:0-32019 GCA_034700785.1 Rossiulus vilnensis | reverse complement strand
TTAAATAATTGCTATTTTAAAATTTATAGCAATCTATTATTTAATATAATGTTATTAATATCAACATTGGTTTCATTAATTTTAATGAATTTTATAATGTATAATTTTTAAGTATTTTAGTAGTTAAAATTTTTTTGGGGGGGACAATCGAGGGGTTGTGACATCATTATGGGTGGGGTGCAGTAAAATTTGTGACAATTGTGACAAAGGAGTGGGAGGATGTTTAAAAAACGGCAAAAAAGTGTGACATCATTTATGGACGACGCCTTAATTGAAACATGCGAGGTTGCGCAACGGTTTTTTGTCACCTTGTATTTTATTTTTTTAAATAAATAAACGGGACATTTTCAAATTAAAAAACAAAACCTAACTAAGGGGGCATCCTTTCGGGTCGGACACTAGTCATGACTTTTATCGCCATGACAATGTAGGCCTATATGATGACATTTTATAAAGGAAAACTAAAAATCATGTTCATGACAACAGGACTTTTTTGGTTTTCAGCATTTTTGTAAACTTAATTAACTGCTAGAGCGAAAACAGCGAAATGGGGCAAAAACAGGGGACGTAAAAAAATGGAAAACAGGGAAAATAAGAAAAGCACATAAAATATTCATGATAATTTAAGAAACGTTTTTTAAACATTTAATCATTCGACATATTAGCAAAATACCAAAAATAATTTTACCAATCATTCTTTCTCTCCAAATAATTTAATATTTTGAATATGATTTAACCCCTCAAACCCTTTAATGTTAAAGCAACAATTGCGTTAGCACCTGATTTAGAAAGAGGTGTCGAGTGAATAGTTTCTAACATATTGGAGTCCTTGTGCATAAAAAGCAGTATTTATTTTGATGAAAATTTAAATTCGACTACGGTTTTAATTCAATATTAAAACTATTGTTGTGATCTTAGCAACCCTCCCCCAATGACTAGACGAGCTTATACTGCTGGTAAAAATACAGGAAGGGAAACTAGAAGCAATATTCGTACTCATAAAAATGTTGACTGGTGCATACATACTAATGAAGAAATATTGCTGATATAAGATTTATTGGGATATTAACAACGCAAACAACTTCTATCCTATTTTTTCAACAAATTCGCAAAAGAAATTATGTATTTCTGTCTATTACAGTTGGTGTGCTAAACTATCAGCAACTACGGAGTATAAAATTCATCTATAAATCAGTAAAATGCTACTCCTTTGTTTGTTCTAACAATGACAATAAAACTAAGGAAATGATCGTCATAATAGACCACGTCACTTATTGTAACTGACTACAAGAGTACCGAAGAAACAGAGGTTATATGTGCATTTATTAAATACAGTAGGCCAACATGAACGTTTATTTGGGATGCGTGTCAAGGGTAATGGAAAATTGCTGATTTGTAGAGAAAGTGGTCAACACCGAGGCACGCAATGCGTGTAATTGCTTTTAGAAATAATTATACGTCCATCTCAAATAGAATGAGGTAAACAAATGTGTAAAGAACACATTTGAAGAAGATTTTGGAAGATCATAAATAAATTGCAACGTTTCTTTACACCGTTTTGCAAATAACTTTAGGATTACAAATTTTAATACTTCTCTGCTCTTAAAGAAGGCTTATTTACAGTTTGTTCGAGTTATTTGGTACGTTGCCATTGAGCATGCACAAAACACTTGCAAGCCCATTTCTTGAAAACAGAATTTATTGTTCAATTTCTTTTGAATTGTTTACTGAATTGGCTGCCGTATTTCGTTGTTGCAAACCTGTCAAGTTCCCTATAAATGTACAGGGGTGGTGAACATGCAAATGTTCTCAATCCAGTTCGGTTAACAACATCATCTAGACTTCTAGCATCTTCGTTAACATCCCATAAATTTCTTTGCCATTTACGCGTCCCTAGTTCTTCGTGCAATATCGTTTTATTAGAGAAAGGTTCATTAGAGGTTCCACACAACATTGTTTTCTCTCCGCGCTCCTAGATTGAGATATCTGAGACATTTTATGCTCGGCTTGATGGTTTTCACTCCGTATAGAAGAGATTCCATCGAAAATGTCTTGAAACCAAGTTTATTAATAGGCACAGGCCCATGTAGGGGAAAAGCTTGGCAAATAAATCGAGAATGAAAACAATTCAAGCGGGCTGATTTATTAGCATGCGTTTGTTTGAGGAAGGGAAGCAAATGTGAAGTGCTTCTGTCATAACTTCAGGAAATTAATAGTTCTTTCTAGATTCTATTCGACTCGGTGCATAATAAATCCAGCAATAATATTTGTTGTCTTTATCACTGCAGGAAACACCGAAGTGCAGAGATCAATACAGTAAAATTGTAATAAATTGGTTCATTTTTTGCTTTATCATAAACAATACACAAATTATGTACACTAAATACGAGTACGTTTTAGATGAAACACAGAACTACGCGGCGATAGGAAACGACAATTTTGACTTTTATGAATTTGGGAGGACATTTTTAAAATTCCGAAACTTATCACAAGAAACCAGCCTATTTTATAATATGCAATGAAAGTTCCGAAACGAAACGTTTTTACAAAAAAATGCCATTTAACCGAAGTGTTGTTGTAATATTTGCGTTTTCATTAGCTTTTTGAATATACATGTATGTTATGATACGTTATCCCATAGTATCGACGTACAGATTTTATAAAAGCGTTGTACAAAATAACATTTAAGTTTATGCATATCAACTTTGCATATCATGTAGGAAAAAGATATTGTGCAACTTGTAACACCACAATTCATCGAGACTAATTGTGACCTATCCAGTTTTCCTTGCATTTTGATGTCATGAGCAAAAGTATGGAGAAAAATATAGTTTGGCACATGTTGCATAATATTACAGTCTTGCAAAAATTGAGTCCATTCTTAATCACGCTTAAGTATTTACGTGTATTTTTATTGCGTATCAATGCCGACATGCACTCATTTAAATAAAAAAAAACGAGGCAATCCAATTGCTTTTGACATCAAAGAAAGAACGCATATTTTTCGTCTCCTCTTATGCTTACAATCCATACGCGTAGACGCTGCATTTGACTTGCAGTCTTTCTGCAAGGAGCAAATTAGGAATGATGCTGTAAAAATGCCAAAACTCAGCGTGCTCTTATAGTACCGAAACCACGCCAATAGCAGAGCTGCAAAATCTTACATTCAAAGCCAACATCGATTTCTTGCCTATTGAATAAGCTTCTCCCTTTTTGTCATTCCTCACCCAGCAGACTCTGAAAAGTGCATTTACCACACATGGGTTTTCTGGAGGTCCAATCACGATAGCCTGAGAGTAGTTTTAAGTGGCTGGATTTCTGTGGTGCTTTGGACTCTTTCACACATGTGACTAACATAAAAGAGTGATTGATTGGCAAATTTACGCCTGCGTAAAAATATGCAAGTAGGTGTTAGATAGAACCCAACGTGAAAAATTGTTCGAGTTGTTGAAGATGCAAGGACCAGCTGCTATGCTAATTGATTTTGTTGCAGCTCATTGGCGACGATTAAATCGCGTAGTTAGCCAGAAACGAAATTTCATTTTTCTTTCGTTCGTAGATGAAAATTGGTGGATCCGTCTTACTTAATGTTGAGAAAGCTAAAGTGATGCAGCGCAGAATGTGCAGAAGGAACCGCATCTTCTTTGCATTGTTCGCAAAAATCGATTTTTTTTCTCACCGCACCTCGAAGTAAATGTGCCAGTGAAATTAATGCATGTAAATGAACTGTTAATTGCTTTCAAGTGTCAAGAAAATGTAATCTACGAAATATGTTGATTGCCTCCAATTACACTACAAATTCGCACTTATAAACGTTCAAGAAAAATAATGGAAAGTCGAGCTAACAATTTCATCTCCACTTCTAAAAAAATCAATTTTCTTGAATGACACTATATTACGGTCTCTTTTTTAAATCTATTTACATATGTCTGATGATTACAAACTTTCTTGACAACTGAATTAAACAGTTTCACAGCGCTCAAATAGCCATTAAAAAATGGTTTCAGCGCGCAAGATAAATATTGACACGAATAAGATTTTGGAATACATGTAGGACTGGAATGGTTTTAAAAACTGAGTTAGCAGAAAGAAGAACAGCATTTATAAGGCATTTAAATTACTTAATTGGATCACGTGTTATACATTTTAATAACCGTAGCTTGCAACATAACATCTTGTTTATACTCGCGGATGTACAGTACATAATTCACATAGTACATTTGTGTATTTAAACCTATCAAAGCATCAGTTCCGAAATCTAGAAATTGCAGACTGATCCCATAGCAAACTCCTTCAATAAGTACAAGATATAGCATTTCCTTTTATCTACTTGTTTGTTTTTAAATGTCTGCGTACAAGATTCACCAGATGAGCAGAAACCACGAATATGCGATGCTAGCAATAAGGTCACATGCCTCACTCCCACTCCTACCCACTGAAATATACATGTACATACAACTGTACATGCACATGAACTGTATTTACACTTGCACGAACCATAAATAAGCCGCTTTTAATTTCCGTTTTAAATTCAGTACCATGAACTGGGTTAACAAAATGTGCATTTGAATGCATGGTGAAGTTTGTGATGATTTACTTAAAATTACTACTGACGTCTAGTAACAGATAGTTCAAAAATAGTCAAATGGAAATCCTGATAACTCCATCCCATTAAAATCTACAGTTAAATATCAGCTTTCTCTATGCAGTATCAGTTATTTGTGAAGCATTTCCATTATTAATAATATGTATTTTCACTAGACATTTCTCTCAAATGTCGCAAAAATATCTGTGAATTAAACATACTTAAAAACTGCCATGTAAAGATGTACGCTTGTGGAATGAAGGGGTGTGACAGAATATCTAAATATATTGCACATGTTTACGCAAAAAAGCTTTAAAAAAATCAGTATGAAACTAGTCATAAAATCGCTTTTTGCCACAAACATTTGCTTGCAATAATTATTTACTGAGATTGCTTAAGGGGCAACGTTTTGCATTTAGGTAAACAATACAAAAGAAAAATAAACAAAACGATTAACCTAACAACCAGATGAATATCTTAAGTAAACGTATTTATCAACTTCTCATTACTAACGTAGGCGACATTTCATGACTTTTATTGGTATTGCAAACTTATGACTTTCCCCAACCCACAGGAATGCCTTTGAATTACTTTTTAAAAATGTCACAAGGAACAACAATTTTTTAAGCCTGCAATTAAAATTGGCTGGTTAATTTTGAAAACTTTAGGAACATGGTGTTTATATTCATACAATACTTCCTATTTGTTTAGTCAAACAATTAGATGCATGCATGCTTGGCAATCAAGGACACAATAACGGCAGTTTAAAAACTCGATTGAGATTTATTCAGATTTCATCATTTAGTTTCAATCTCATTGATTTCTAGTCGAGCAAATATAAGGACAGTTAATCCATAAAGATTCAGGCCTTATGTGTATCATGAAATTGCCATAATTTTACATCTACAAAACAATAAATTATACAGGCAATCAGAAATCATTACTATTAATACAAATCAATAACTAGAGAGACTGACGTGAGGCCTAAATTTTATTTGCAATAACTTATTTATCAGTCAAAAATGGATACTTCAATATTTCAGCTTATTTTAAGGATGAATAAGGTAAAAAAAAACCAAGGTAAGTGTTAATTGTGTTACACCATCATTCTTGATGAGATATTTGATTAAATTTTCGACAAAATCATTGTGCATAATGGACACCATGTGGGTTTCATCCTTAAATGCAATTGCTTAGAGCTCATGAAATAATCAATATTTTTCTATTGCCATGGTGATGACATTTAATAAATGCGAAGGTAATAGACAAATGGAAAAGGTAAGATATATCTTTGTTACCTACAGATTTTTCTAAAAACTTCCAAAATATTATATCATTAGTATATTAAAAACAATTCATGTTAAAAACCAATCTTAAATTGTTTATTTAGGAAAAGTAAACCCATACCAGTTCAATAATACAGAATAAGTAGACATTAATTACTTAATTAGCCATAATCATAGCTAGTCCCCAGTTGCTAGTTAATAATGCATGAAATAAAAACTGCTTACCCTTTTAATAACTCTTGGTTCAATATTTAGTAGGGCTATGCACATTGGGCCTACAGCAGCAGAACATTTTACTGCTGGAAGAAGACAATTTTGCATCTCCCAAGACATTGATTCCGTCAGCAATCAGCACCGTTTAGCACCGTTAAAAATCAGAAGCAGATAGATGCTCATCTATCTGCTTGCCATAAAAAATTTAACGCCGGGAATGCATTGTATCAAATAACAATAAAAAAGAACGAGAAGACTCCATTTCTGAATACTTGAAATTTATACTTTAAAAATTATTTTACAATTAGCCAAGATTTACTTATTTTTATAACTAACGACTGTGTCCACTGTGTGAGCATTGGTGGAGAAAGATCGCAAACGAACTTCCTGAGAATTGTTGATAGAACAAGGTGCAGTATCATTCCACAATTCGGAAATTGTGGCATCTTTGTCGGTATACAAAACAATATCAAAAGAGCCTACAAATTTAAGAAAGATCATGTTACATCAGAAGAATGATTTAAAAATAAATAAATTAAAAATCACATAGATTAAAATGAACATACAAGGCCCTTCAAGTAGAGGGAGGAACGTAACACTTGCAGTGATCTGACGAATGACTGCACATATTTCACTATTGATTTGTTTGATGTCTTTTTCTTTGGCATCCCTAGAAGTAGATTTCTCTATAAGTACTATTAAATGGCCTCCAGAGATCCAAGGAGAATTGAATTAATCCAATTCTTACCCATTTTTATCCTCTAACTTCTCACATTCAATTATAAAATCCCATCTTTCTAGGTTTTCCCCAGTTGCAGTATCCATAATGAGTAAAATGACACGTTGCACTTTTTTATTTGTGAGCAATTCTATAAACGTATAGAATACAGACTCTACCGTTTATAAGGTGGTTATTATTGGATTTGTTAAGGTGGAGCAGATTGTGCAATCCATACCTTTGATTTGTTGAAGAACTTCGGCCAAGTATGATTTCAGTTTTTCATTTCCAGTTACGAGCAACGGAATTCCATACTTTTCTGTACGAGTGAACTCTTCCGGGGGGTATAATCCTCGCTGGTAAAGTATGCTATTGATTGCATAGTCTAATCAAGAAATAAAGAACACATTTAATACTAAACGCTAAATAAAATAAATCTTTACAATCAAGAGAATATACAAGAATGGAGAAACAGAACAATCCCAAATTTCCGAGTACAGTCCCATGCTTGGTATTAATTATGGAACAACCGAGACTCGATAATAAAGTAACGAAAGTATCGTATTATGAACGATACAAAGCCTTTTTTAAATAAATGAACATTTAACATTAGTTGCGTCTGGCTATTTCAACTAGCAAATACAACTTAAATAACACAACATTATATATTATTTGAAAAGCAGTGTTTGCTGTTCATATACAGCTGCCTGAAAGACAAGGACTGAACCTCATCATACATGTACAGCAAGTATTTCCCCAAGGTAATTAGGAGTTTGAGGTATTTGCAACGAACAAACAGAGAGCATGGAGATTGCAGAGGTTTAAACGAGTGTATCAGTAACCGATTTTCTGAGGTAATATCATGTTACACTTGCTGACATAAATTAATGGAATGTTGCAATGTTTAAAGTGTTCCCTCTTGGTGCAACATGCATAACACGTATCCACTGACGTACTGTATGCATTAGCAGTGCCAGTAATTATTGGTTTACTCTGAATTATAACATTACTAAATAACTGTAAATGAATACAGGTACCTTTCACGGATTGTAATAGACACAAACAATGAGAACATAAATCGTGATATGATTAGACACGTTCACACTGGTATTGACGTCTTGTTTGCACACGTAGGCCTAACCTTTACGCTATTGTACAAAGCTTTATCTATCTTGACTTACCAAAGAATTCAGAAACAATGGCAATCGATCCTTTCAAATTGATGGTATTTTTAGCTTTAGTTGCCGCCATCATTACAAAAAACGTGATAGTTCGAAATAGAGAAATTGGCGATAATGCCACAAACGCTAAACAAAACTCAGTTTAAATTTCCTCACACTTTTTGGTCGTTATTAGCTAACGGCAAATAATACAGAAGCGTTGGTTCTGGTAAACAGCGCCCTCTGTTGGCAATTTACTAAAGCTGATTCGAATGCAGGCCTTACTTTATATATACATGTACTGTATATGCCGGGGGTGTGATACCAAAAATGTCTAAAACGCACAATTTCAATATAATATTATATTCGGATAACATTTACATAAAATATCAGTTTTTAGTTATTTTAATTACCTTCATACATGATGGACATTATTGCTAAAATTCCTTAGGAAATATTTGTTCGAATTTGAAAATGGAATAAATTTGCAATATAGGAGATAAATATTATTCTAAGTTTATTGCCAAAATAATGTACATTAACATTTGTCCAAACTAATTAAAAAGTTGTCAATATATGTAAAACTACGTTCAACCAATTTTGCTACTGTCTTTTCTTGGAAAATATCCGTATTGAATACATGTAACTTCACAGGAACAAGTTTAAAAGATCTAGTCTGGAATTAATATTGGTAAAAAAACTACGCAAACGTAAATAAAGCAAAGTTTATTAAATACTAATAAACAATAGATAAAACCCATTTCAATAAAAATGGTATGACTGAATGCATAGTTCTTTAATCGAACCATTCAAAAACAAAGTATAAGAAACTTCCGAAATATGAAGTATAAAAATGGCACATTTTGTTCGAAGCAATATAAAAACATTAGAATTGGCACTTTAGTAACATGCCTGAAACATATAAAAACAATAGAAATTCAGGAAAAACTTGCAAATCAGTTTAGGGTTTAAAATGACTATGTGATGGAAACCGGGCTCCATCCCTACAGAAATGCAATACATCCGTTTCACAGATTAAATGGCATACCGGTACTTGAGTAACATAAGTTATTTTCACAATCAGCTGTACTAAGTCTGAAAATGATCCGATTAGTCTTCTTTTTTTTTCTAAAAAAAAACAAACGACAACAAATGAATAAGAATTCTTGATTGACACGCACTGCGAGTAATGATCTCATACTTTGGTGATATGTGTAAAATGTTGATGGTGATCATCAGATGACAACGATTGTTCTATAAATTACTTTTAACGGTCATTCATAAACGTGCAAGCCACACTGCCGTCGAAATTCTTGACCCTTTTCATGGAACCACTTGTTTGCAACTGAAATAAAAATTGTCGATCCAGACAAAATTCATGCAATAATTAAGATATAGAATAACACACATTTCGAAATATCAGTTTTGAACATCACGTATTCTCTTACCCCATTTTGTACCAGCTAAAACTGGGCATGCTGCGTGTCGAGTTAAAAGATCCCCATCACCACTTTTGTGGAGATTGTACCAAAATGCAGCCGCACCCTAAGGCCAGTCGAGAATTGATCATTAAAGAGTGCATCATTTGTACAAGAACGTTATTCATTGACATTGAATGTTGTGATTTACCTTTTCAGGCCAAAGCGACAAGTTTATATGAGGAAACACTGTTGCACCACCAGCTGCAACATCGGTCATCTAAATTTATTAAACGATGATAGTCATATTAGAGTACACTATAATGTTAAAAGACATACATGTATATAGTAAACATGCATCGTATAATTACATAAATGAGAAATGTTGCAATTCTGTTTCCAGTTCCCAAGCTTTTAAATGCGTTTTTCTCCTCACGCTACATCAAAAAGCATTTTTACAGAATATTATTGCAAGTCAATAGATAGATATATCTATATATACAACACTGAAAGACAACACTGATTAACTTACTCTAGCAAAATCAAAATGGGGTTCATAGTGTCCTCCTATTCCATAATTCACAACCTGAAGCAATTGATAATTAAATTAAGTGTTTAACTTTTCAGTATAGTTCACCTTTTTCAAGGTATAATTAGAAATACTTTTAAGAAAAAAAAAATTGTGCTTATAATGTTAACATTTTTACTAGGAGGTGTAATTGAAAACCTGTAAAAGATTTTATCCATTAAATTCTGAATGATATTGGTCAAAACATATACCTACTTGTAAGTCTTCTGCAGTATTAACTGCTAATCCAGTCATTCCTTCGATCCTCTTGTTAATTTTCTCAATTATTTCATGTTCTTCAGCTTTTAACCAAGCGCTATAAATAAACGGAATTTAATTTAGTCCTGAAAGTACAATACAAGTAATATTGCCCAATATATTCAACTTTAAACCAAAGAGGATTTGAAAGTGTCTGGCAATCACAGATAATATACCAGTTTTGAAGTCGTTAAGGCAATTATGTGATGGTCTATGAACCCTATCTTTGAGCATACTCAATTTAATCAATCACGTTTGAAGAATTATTTAAAAACTAAGAACAATTAACTAACCTCTTGCTGATCCGATAATTGGCCACTTCTAATTCCCCAGATTTGTAGTTTTGGACTGTCGCTCTTTTAAGCTATTCAAACACAATTGCATTTTTAAACAGCATTAAGTGTATAAATGGCAATGTCGGATAAGGAGGCTTACTCGTGGTGTAGCTAAATCCTTGATGATCTCTATCTCTCGGTCAAATAAAACATTGTGATAAATGACAATCCAAGGTTTCTTGTAGGCTTCTTCCTCTTTCATAGGTTGTAAGAAAAGATATGGGTTTCCATTTGTTACATATTGGCATTTAAGTTGTGCTGCCACTTTTGGATTCTAAAACCGACCAGACCGATAATAATAATAACCATTTATAAGAATTGTAAATAACTAAATGGATCTGGGTAAGTGACACTAGTAGAATATTAACCATCTGCTTTTCTCCCCGGCAAAGTTTTTCATAAGCAGTGCGTTCCGGTGTGCTTTCTTCTGGGCTCAAATTTTCAGTAAAAGATTTTTCCACTGGAACTTCGCCATCATCGCCTCTCTTTTGTTCCTGAGTTTGGGAAATTGCCTCCTCATAATAATTTATGTTTCCTTTAGCCCGTGGGTGATTAGGGACTGTAATAATCAATAATAAATTGCATACTTTCTTCAGAATGTCCATGTTTGAATATTTAAGGAATGAAGCTCAACTTACTGATCTCCAAAAGCTCATTAGTTAACTTCAGAGCATGGCGTACATTCCCTTGCTGGAAAAAAAAAATTTTACCGTTACGTTAATTTAATTTATTTTTGTCTTCATGTGGCTGGGATAATTCGAACTTCGACAGTTTAAACTAGTAAAAATAATCTTGCTAAAAAGAGTGTCAATTTCCCCCTTGTCTTTCGATGTTACAGAATTATCAAGCATTGTAACCTCAGCACATGACAACACAAAGCTTGCAGTTCAAGATGTTAAACACCTTAATTCACAAGAGAAATTTGTAAAAATAAATTACCAACCATAAATGAAGAAAATGCAAGATATTCCAAAATATCAGATTTGATAACAGTTTTATTGATTTCCTCTTCAAACCGATCCAATGCTTCCTGCATCCACAGGACCGTATGATAATGATCTCCATTGTTGTAAGATTGGCGACCCAGTTCGAAACAATCGCCAGCTACAACAAAATGTGCCCTCATTTATTCATAGAAATATTCAAATGTAAGATTATTCATAAAAAAACTTTGTAGACCTGTCAATTCAGCTGTGTAGCGCACACCCTGGATTTCTCCACGAGCAAGAGCAGAGGTTTCCAATTGATATGTATCTTGCAAGCGTGTCAGGGCAACAGCTGCACCATTTAAATCTTCTTCATCAGGAAACATCAAATCCACGCGTTCTTCTGTGATATTTCTGATGATTGCTATGAACAAATTTAAGAGAAAAGAAAAGGTCAAAACTAGAGACAAAAAGCAAGACTCAGTAAGAACAAAATGCAGTCACCTCTTCCTTTCTCTTTTGTTAGAAGTTTTTCGACTGCCTTCCAATCAGATGATAGACGTTTTATAAGAAGATATGCATTCACAGGATTGGACAAGAATTTCTCTGTGTCTTGACTAGCATCACGGTGCATTCCTTCATATTCGTTTAGATACCTTTAGAGGAAAATTATGTTAAAACTTTGAACGGAACTACATGTACAAGTAAAAACTGCTAGCTTTATAGTCAAAACCATAATTAAATTATATGAACATTTTTAAAAACAAAATAATTTGAATGGGGATTTCACTTCTAGTAGCCTCACAAACGTATATCAATCAATCTTCTTTATATCAGTATTATGAGTCATGAATGCCAAATAATGAGTGAAATCAGGATTTTCTATAACAAAAATCGAACAATTTTTACAAAATTATGACAGCCTAAAATCTTTTAGCATAATATCCTGGTTTTATCCTTAGGAGTAGACCTATGACTAAATTTAAATTTTGAAATTAAAATTGAAATTATTTTTTGTTTGTTTAATGTTTTTAAGTTTTTAGAAATTTCCGCATTGCAAACAGTACAATCACATTTAATGGTTTATTCGATAATTTTTAGAGAGTTCTATGCTGCTATAATTTTCTGAAAATTGTTCCGCCTCAATAACAGAATTAAATTTTGATTATCCCAAAACGCAAACACAAAATTATGGTGCATTTTAACTTTCACTTGACTGCAAAATGAAAACCATTTAACGAATCATGCAGTTGATTAATGTGGCACAAGCCTTCACAGACTTAAAGATCTAGTTATACAGATTTAGCTCATGGCTAAATATTTTTGTGCGTGCATAAGACACGTCCTTAACTAATGTTAAAACTTAACCATAGCCACATTATACGCCGTATTATTTACAATCTGGTAATTTGTTGCATTTTTAATTTCAACTTCTGCGCTGAAAGCCAATTTTAATAGCAGTTTTAGTGTGCAGATGTTACTTTAGCTTTTGAAAAACATTTGAAAATGTGAGGCCATGCACCCTGCTCTCCTCTCCCCTTGCCTAGCTCAAACCGTAGCGTCGATTGGGTCTGAGGGAAATTGAGCTAGAACATGCTGATAAGGCGCTATACATTACAATCACTTTGGCCTTTCTAACTTCCTTAGCATCGAAAATGAACATTCATCTAACTTTCAATTGATTTTGAAAATATGAGCGTAATTTCCTGCATTTATATTTGAAATTAGTCTGCAATGGACGCCACAATACAAAATTCATACACAACTGCAATGAATGTGGGCTTCTCAAAATTGGAAACCCTATCGTGATTATCATTAATTTTCTCCTACCCCTCCTTAAATCATGAACTTTATTGACAGGCTTGAAACGCCGAGAGATGGAGCAGACGTTTTTTTTTAGTTTAGAAATTATGATGATGAAATGCTAATTACAGTTTAAAATGTTCGTTTATCCTTACTCAACGTTATCAATTAGAAGTGCCAGACATGGTTGAGTAGGCTGGGTTTAAGTACAAGATGCTACAGTTCATGGCCACAGTGGCGCTGCCACAGGCTAAGTTTGCTCTCAAATGCGTGGCATGCCAGAATCACCGAGGCTCAAGTCTGAATAAATGAATTGAACTCACCCCTTGACTATTTGCAGCCTTTGTTCTTCCGTGTCAATGTATTCATTTAAAGTCTTAATGAGTTCTCCTTCTGTATGTAACAGCTTCTCCAGGTCAACCAACGCCGTGTACACTTCTCCATGTGTCGAAGATGACAGAAAGAAGATTGACATCAAACACAAGCAGCATTTTGACAACCTGGCAATAGAATTTTAAGCGTATCTTAGTTGAGTGTTGCATTTTTTATTATGACGTGTACAACAAAAAACTAAAGTCTAAAAAAACTAAGTCTAGGTTTACAATTTGATTCAAACAAGGCATGGACCTTTCAATTCCACAGTATTTGAAATTTACAATTTTTATTACTGTACGCCTCTGCATATGGCCAGACTCAAGCACATCTGGAAAATTGCTTTGAGAAAAAAAATTGCAAGGGATAAATAAATGCTTGATTGCATGATTTATCCGTTTGTGTAAGTCTTGTGTTCACTTTCAGCAAACCAGTATTTGATGAGAACTTTTGTTTTCGTAAAGCAGCCCCAAATTGAGAAGCATAGGAAAGCACAATAACAAAAATTAATGAAATTTCCTAACAAACTTTTAAATAATTAGAAATATAATGACGAGCTTTTTGCGAAAAACAGACAATATCGTAAGATTTTTCTCGTTCTTTTTTATTTATTTTTGTTAGCTCACGTACACTGTACAGCTTATAGCTAGTCTATAGTGATTAAACCGGCTAATAAAAGTTGCATATCATGTGAAAGTCACACATTATAATCTCAGAAATTGAATACATGTATGTCAATGAAATCTTTTAATTTACAGCAGGTCTTATTTCATTCGACTTGCTGGGAAAACTGAATTTTAACAAACCTGATTATGAATGAAACCTGTTATTTGGGAAGGGTTACATTGAAGGGGGAGGCGAGAGATGTGCACATCTGGTAAACATAATTTTACAAGGATAAAGTACAGGTTGAAATAATTAATTTCAGAAGTGCCCCCACCAGCTCTAATACGTGTTTGAGCCAGTAGTATGTCAATATGCAAAACAACTTAACTGTCAGCTAGTGTGGGATGCAATGTCCCACTTTAAAATTTAAATACACCTACTACAAACATGAAGCTGTTGAAATCAAATGACACGTCTTGATTAATATTCAGTAGGAGTGTTTCGGGAGATTTCCAGAATGAAAGGAAGGTGGGATATACTGCAAGATTTCTTTTTCAATAGCATAGCAACTAGCCTATACATGATGTGGTCGGATGGTTATTCAAGATGTTTTGACAAGCCCAAGACCGTAGGCCTATTCAGAAACCTTATCAATACAACTATTTTAATAAATTTTTAATTTTGTAATTACCGAATAATATGACATCAATACTTTGTTTTAATAAAAGAACATGAAATGCAGATCTTATGTTATGCATTTACGTTTTAAAAACAAAAGTCAAGAGTTTAACATCCAGGTTGAACTCTCCAAAAACAGATGCCAATTTCCATGTCTGAAGATGTCTGTCTGCATTTCATCAACAAGTTACGGCATTCCAAATATAAGCCGAAACCGGCCATAAACAGACATCCGACCCTCACGTCGCCTTCATAGTACAACGGAAAAAAGGGGTGCGAGCAATTTAGATTAAATCTATTTTTACGCGCAATATTAAAAATATTAGCCGTTACCAGTGCTGCATAAACTACGACTATCGGAATCACAATCAAAGGAATCAATGACCTTATCGGTATAAACCGTTCAAATTATAGTATTTAACAAGTGAAGTTACTTTCTCCACCAACTATTTATAGTAACCAATACCCGAATTATTAACATTGCACATGCGATATAAATGTGAAATACCACTTACATTATTTTCCCTCTTTTGTGCATCAATTAAAATTGTCCGACGCATTCACCCTATTCAGGGAACAGAAGTTATAGAAGAGTGAAAAGATTAGCTCAAAATACAACTTTGACCTCCCACAAGTAACGAGTCCTTCCTTGGCTAATCCTGCCTTCAGTTTTTTAGGTTCGACAACTTTTTTGGCACTCCCAGTCAGTCTTCATACAGCGGCGCCACCTAGGAGACGTTCGTTAACTTCCCGTTCAAACATTTCGATAGCCCTCCGTTATAAAGACGACAAGCAATCTAATCTAAGTTTAACCAATGTTTTAACATATTAAAAGTCGTCCAAAAAACGACGAATTTCACTTATGTATATTAAATAGAACTAATGAGAACGTGTTCTAAAAACACGCTTTTTATTACCATTAACTGGACAATCTAGTTTTCTGTGCTAATTTTGAGGGTGTTTGTAATATACTATTTAAGTTTGGAAAATATGAATAAATGATTGAATAAAAATGGACAATTGTCAAATCCAACTCAATCAACAACAACATAATCCATAACATTTTATGTTTTTTTTTATAAAAAGAAGTAACATTCCAAATGACTGATTTGATTATTTTGATGCTAGCACACTGCTCATTACTAACGCTTACGTTAATTGAAGTCTCACCATCATTCTATCAACCATGAGATGGAAAAGAGACCACCCTAACTCGGTTTTACAGAAAAAAATATCAATAACGTATACCTCACTACTTCATACCTCAACCAAATGGATTACCTGAAATTACTTTAACAAAACCAACCAAGAGAACAATTATTAAATTGATCAACACTCGACAATCAAAAATATTTGCAAGCAAGCACGAATCACCTTTACAGTTTCCTGTTACTAAAGTAAGTTTCAAGTACTTCCATTTTAGTTTAAATCAAGAAATCGTAGAAACTACTGGGCCCCAATTGTCACCTCATGGTGAATTATAAGCTGGCATACTTGTAGAGCAAGTAGTGAATTCACTATAAACGTTTTAACTAGCGACAGACATGGACCAACTCAGTAAACAAACGTATTACATTGTTCCAAAGGAAATTTATTCTTGAAATTAAGCCTCCTCGCTCACATCAACATTTTCCGTTAGTTTACCTAGATGTTCCAATAACAAACAATTAATATGATGCAAGACATGAGGTCCGACAAAAATAGCAGTATATAGCTTACCCTTAAAAGTATCCACTGGAACGAATGCAACAAGCGTGTACAACTTGTGTGGGGAATCTTCGTCTTCATTTCGTTTGCGAGACAAACGAACTCGTACCCTATAGGGCACATTCCTGCCAGAACAATCCCAAATACGAATTAGTTAAGAATGGTTGGAAACAGAAATTGTGTCAATTAAAATATCACTGGAGTGCTTACCTTACACCTTGGGACCAAACATGCTTGTTAAGACGCGTGTCTATACGAACGTCTGGAGTTCCCATCTGCTCTTCTGCAAATTTACGAATTTCCTTGATGGCTCTTGGGGCCCTCTTTTTGAAACCAATGCCATGAAGCCTCTTATGAAGATGAATCGTGTAGTCTCTTGTAACTACTTCATTTATAGCAGACTTGCCTTTCTTCTCTCTCTTAATAGGAGCCATTGAAGTTGCTAAAGAGAAAATAAGGCTTATGGCAACGTTGCATGTGAGACTATCAGTTAACTGTTGGGCTAGATAATACTTTCATTATTGAAATAAATTGCTGACGAGCAAACCCGAAAACTCTTACATAGTAAATATAAATGCACAGACTAATTCCGCATACCGATGGAAGCGGATTTTAATTTAAGAAAAACTTACTTTTACAAGGTCCTCAGAAGAGATGGACACCGAAGAAACGTTTGCCAATGACGCCAAGTGATAATGACGGATTTTCCCCTAAGGTTGTCCCTGACTTTATGACGCTTTAGCTTTAAGCTTTTTTTTTGCAATTGTGTTGCCTATAGGAAGGCTTTGATATTTTTATTTCAAAATACTTTTATCATTCTAGTTAATATTATTAAAATATTAATTCAGTGCTGTGTTATGTAATTATAATTCTAAATTCTGCGATTGAAATACAGATATTTTCTAAAACTTACAATTTTACCATATCAAATTGGCCTTTCCTCTGCATGAACGCCCGCTAGAGGCGCTAAATACATGCTATTATTTCTTTTCGTCCAAATTCGATGTGAACAAAATAAATTGTTGGTAATATTATTTTATTATAAACGTATTTATAGAAATTATAATTTTATTGCTATATTTATTTCATACGTGAACTTTTACTTTTGCGTTATATTCAAATATCTTCAAGCATTATAGCGAAGATCTGGAAATTGATAGTTTTTGCTTTGACATCAATTGCTGAATACGTTCGTAAAATTATTAATCATTTGTCACAATAAACGAACATGGTTGTTTTATAATTATTTTTTATATAAAGCTTAAACCAATTTGCGTTATGCTTTGAATTTAATATCCAAAATTGTTTTATCGAACCATTGCGGGTGCACAGAAAAGGTTTCAAAGTGTAGAGAATTGCTGATAAAAGGTACGGTACCGACACAATAATTGATGTTCATTGGAATACTAAATCGTGTCATTAAAATGTTATCGTGTATTTTCGTACAATGACTGCTATAATGTGGTTTTTTAGTACAAATTTTGATACGTTGTTCACCTAATGCCGTGATCTCGCGTTATTCACCTGTTATCAGTTAGTTTGATGTCAAAACCAGCTGATAAACCAATGTTAAAATTGCCCAATGCACATGCTGCTATGCACACCCCTATATTCGTTTAACAGTTCGTGGAGATTGACGTTCTTTTGGTGTTCCAAGCTAAAAATATGGCCAGTGTTGTCTTCAAAAGATTATTTCTTTTAGCAAAAATGAGAAATCAAGAAAGTGATGCTGCTGCTCCACCACAAACTCGCAGAAGTCAGTTGCTGTCGTCGTTGAAGAGTGCATTATTCGTTCTCGGCACTGCAATTATTGTTTTTGCTGCGGCCAGAAACTCAGTCACATGGTTAATATTTTGTTTGACAACGCATCTGTTATAAGAACATTCTCATTCATTGATTTTAACTTTGTATGAAACGCTATTTTCTTCAGGCATCTTCAAAAGTTTTGGGGAGCTTCAGGAGATTTTTGGCAGAGTCAGTGGGAAAAAGTACATGATTTTTGCAATGGAGATGAATTTACTATATCTGTACTTGGTAAGCAGATATGTATTTTTGAAGATTTAAACAACGAAATTTAGTGAAGACAGCTCATGTGGTCCATGTAAACGTACTTAATTGTTTAATGTACAAATTTTCGTTTATCTGTAGGCCATCCTCAAGGCCTATCCAGAGTACAAAACATTTTCAAAATTACTCTTATTGTTGTATTACGTTTTTTTAAAAAATGGGAATTTTATATTTTGATCAAAGTGACTTGCAGTTGCATTCATAACTTTTTCCAGTGTTGAAGTAATTTTTTACCGAACTAATTTGATTGCAGTCCATATAGTCAAATATTGTCGTTTCAGGGACTACTCTTGTTACAATATCATTGTACTGGATTGTGGGTGGACTTTACACTTTCATGGATTTGACTGGGAAACCTTGGGCAATTGTGCGCTATAAAATTCAAAATGATAAAAACAATCCTGTAAGTAATACTCGTACATAATTTCTTTCCAAATTACAGTACATGTACCTAATCGGATTTTTTTATAGGTTACTGTAAATCAGCTGATCCCTGTGATCCTTCAAGTTTTATTCAATCAAGTTGTAGTTGGGGCACCATTTACAGCTTTGGCGTTTTATTTTCTTCGCTTAAGAGGATACACTCATTCCCAAGAGCTACCTACGTTTCACTGGGTACTTCTGGAACTGGTTGTTTTTACAATTGCAGAGGAAATCGGTTTTTATTATTCTCACAGGTTAGCTACACTTTGGGGAAGCGAATGTGTTTTTCCGTCAGCACAGAACAATATTATTTACTTATGACTTGTGACTCCTTGTGCCTTTACCAGGCTTCTTCATCACCCTCGTGTCTATAAGTACATTCACAAACAACATCATGAATGGACTGCTCCCATAGCAGTAACTGCTATTTATGCTCATCCGGTTAGTTTCACATACATTTTTATCCAAAGGTATGCTGCGATTATCTGGAAATGTGCACACAATGCTATCTCAAATCGTTTTGGAACAAATTAGCCCATACAATTTTGACATCTTTGATGGGAACGTGTACATTTAACTTCACCAGTAAAAAAGCAGTAATGAGATTAGAGCGGATAAAATAGGATGATACATTTACTGTGCTAAAGAACGTTTTGTCTTGAATGCCTGACGATCAGTGAACATAAAGAAAAAAAAATAATGGTGATTTTAGCACTGCACATTCATGTAACATAGTCGCTTGCCCCAACTGGGATGTCAAAATGCATCTTTTATTCTATGAACTGAATGGAGTATGAAGAGGGACAATTAATTATTGATTTTTGTTGTAATTAAAGGTAGAGCATATTCTTTCAAATCTGGTTCCCCCTTTTCTAGGTGAGCATACAATTTAATGACTCATAATTTCAATGAAATGCAAACATGTTATGACTACATGACTAACTGATCCTTGATTAACGAATATATTTCAGGTCCTCTTATAATGGGTTCTCACATAGGAACCATCTGGTTGTGGTCTGCATTAGCTTATTTGTCCACCTTAAATGCTCACAGTGGCTATCACCTCCCTTTACTTCCATCACCTGAAGCACACGATTTCCATCATCTAAAGTATGACCCTCTTCGTTATTTATCAAAGATATTGTAATTATTTAAAGCATTGATTAAAGCATATGCATGATTTCGTTTGCTTACAGATTTAACCAAAATTATGGGATGCTTGGCGTGCTGGACCGGTTTCATGGAACGGACACTTTGTTTCGCGCCAGCAAAGCATATCAACGCCACATCATGCTTCTGAGTCTGGTGCCGTTGCAACAATCAATTCCCGATAACATCAAGAGGGTGAAAACTGAAGATTAAAGTGGAAGCAGTGGTCTTTTTAATTTTAATTTAGCCCTATCTTAAGCACGCCGTATTAAAATTAATATTTAATTATGCAATTTTTCAATATAGAGGCATTTTTGGAACTGCTTATAGCATCACTATAGGTAAAGGTGAAAAATGTACATGTCTAGTAATGCAGTTGGTTTAAAAATGGTAGTTCTCCAAAGTAATAATACTAAGAAAATTACTGCACTGGTCTATTGATATTGTAAAATAGTAAATGAGTCAGTTACAATTTTACATAAACAAAGCAATATGGCGATGTGAATACCTGCATAATTTTTTTTCTCATTTATCTTTAAAGATGTTATAATGTTCAATTTGACTCTTATAGGTTATTATGGTACCAAATTTTCATATCCGTAATTGAAAAAGGCACAAATCAGTAATCAGTACGAAAGTATTTCCTGATTATTTATTTACTGTAACTAGAGCCTCATCTTGAAGTTGTCGTCAAGTTTTAATTTCAAAAAAATTGTTTCCAGTAAAGTATCGTTGTTGTGTTTTTATGGATGAATAGTTAGTAAATTATTAAGCACTTGTGATTCGAATTATATTTTTATTGTGCATGTACTTCATCTAATGATCAACATTCACTTGACACCTATCTGTAAGTTAATAAACTTATATTTTTAACTGCAATGAAGATTCACAAATAAACTGAAGTCCATTATTAAAAACGCAATAGATATATTTTTTTTAGAAAAACTAGACCGTAAATGATCGTAGCCTCATTAGATGGATTTTAGCATGTAGTAAAGCTTGGAGAAAGATTTTGAAAAATATCGAATACTAGATCAGAAATAATAAAGTATTTCTTGGTGCACCCAATTGACTCTTAGCGAAACTTAACCCTACAGCCACCAATATTTCATCCTTTAAAACTCCCAGATGTATAGTATTATTGGTCTTATTTTAAGGAGGAGGAGGCGAATTCCCGCACAAATATTGTGTGATATCTGCGATAAAGATAAGCCTTTTATCGTAAATTTCGCTAATTTTCATTACTGAAGTACAAATAGCATTTCTCATTTAATCTAACAAATCCTGATATATGACTCGTATATTATTTTCAAGCCGGGCAATATTAACCTTGATAGACCAGATTAAAAAAACTAACCTTAATAATAAACTATTCCGTGGGGTATAAGGACATTTTTATTTGATTAATCAGCTTTCCAAGTACGTGCCAACACTCACATGCGTGCGTTAGTTTTATCTCCTGACAACTTCTAAACTTTAAGGTAAGTAATATTAATTCATCAAAAATATTTTTTGCACGACTCCTTATATCGTGCAGTACTCATATCCTGTATACCTAAATTTGATGGAGACATTTAATTGTTTTTTTAAACTTCGAAATTTGCCTGTGTTTTATCAAAGTTACTCGTTCTCTGAAAAGCATACATATTTTTCATACCAGAATGGAAAGTGATGGCATGCATTTATTAAAACGTAAACGTAACTGGATTTTGATAAGCACTTTTAAAAATTTAATTTGATGATTACAACATTGATATTGCACTTGATATCTATTTTTGAAAATGACTTACTTATTCAGTTTAGTCGTTTAGGTGGCTTTACCAGCGCTTTACCTTGAATATAAATTTTAATGCTATATTTATGTAGTTAACTTTAATGAATACACTGGATATGTGTACTGAATACAAATCTGTATTGGAAGAATATCATGATAGAAATGAAGGTTGTCCAAATGTATACATTCTTCAGAATTGTTATGGCTTAAAAAAATTAAAACTAATTGTATATATGATTACGAAAATTATACTATTTTTGCAAATTAATAAACATGGTCCATTTACAAAGCTTTTCTGTTATCTTAATGATAACATTTTTTCTTACAGATAGGAATGGCACGAAACCCGTCACCAGCTTCAAATGTTAAGAAAAATCCTCAAATTAAAACATGGATTACTTTACAGTATTTTGATAAATTTGCTTATCTTTTATCAATACTTCTCTTGGTACATTATGCTTTAAAAATATCACATTTATGGTACCTACATTATTTAATTAATATTTAATAAGGTTATGGCTATCAAATTCAGTGTTGACTGATACCATGAAGGGAAATCAACATAAATGAGGAACTGGGGTTCATAAAACTATACAGTACACCTGTACTGTACTTTAATGATTGTTCAGAACTGATTTCAAGAAAAAGGCCTTAGTAATTAAATTTATTTTTTGGTATTGGTGTTATCAATTATCAAGATTTTCAATGGTAGATGCAACAATCCAAAACATGAGATAGATTATTTCACACTGGATATTGTTAATCGGTGTTGACACCCTTCCTGGTACAAGTCGAACATTTTTATTTTAAATTCGTAAAACTCGTAGAAACACTTGATACGTTTTTCTTATATAAATAAACGCAAATAGGCAACATGAATCGCAAGAAACATTTTGGGAAAAACGGTGGAATTCATTATTTACCTACTTTAAAGATGCCCAATTAGGACCATTCGTAGCAAGTTAGTAAAAATTGCAGATCGATTCCAATAATTTTTTTAAAACTGCATGATTCAAATAATTAAAATATAAAACGAAAGTATAGTACTTGCCTAAATGAAAGCTTAATATTAACGTAAATTCTATCTTTTTCAGTTACTGTGGCATATACAACTTTCGAAACCTGGTTTTTTGGATGTTTATATATGATGCTTGATTTAACGGGAAAACCACATTTTCTTGCACGTTACAAAATACAGCCAGACAAAAACAATCCGGTAATTATAAGTTCATAAGATCGAATAGTTAAAAGCGGGCATGTCGAGTATTCAGTAATCTATTGTTTATGATTCCAAATACATGTACGATATCCAGAGCAGTGGCGCACTCAGTGGGGGCACCACTGAAGATATCAAACAAATTCTGTTTCGAAAAATCCACGAACACGTCATGCAGATTGCCAACGTACGCAAAACTCACTTTGACGTGTCCTAGAATTTTAACACATTGTTTATTAGCATTCAGCACATGTAGAGAACAGATGATTTTGCTATAAAGGCATTGCCTTATTCTTGTCGGTGACACCGACATTATCCAAACTTATAATAAATAGGGGTGGCTAAACATTTTACTGAAGAAAGGAAAACAAAAAGATATTTTCGGAAAAATTTAGGATTGTTACAAATGCAATTGCCTTGAAATTATTAGAGCTGCAAAATAATTAACCAATAGTTTGCAGTCCTGCTAGTTTGTTATTAATAGATATTCTCTTTGATGTTTTTGGGACAGAATTTATTTTAAAAAAGGTGAACATTCACCATTTTAAATGCTGACGCCATATTACCTCCCAGAATTTCAGAAATTACTGCGGAAAATAAGGTATTGCTAAAACGTGATGAGTTACACGTTCTTGTTCAGAAAGCAGTTTTTTAATACAGTGTTTTAATAATTATGACTCACCCTGTACACATTCGGTGAAATGTGAGGCAATTTTGGAATATATTAACAAGCCTACTGAATGTTATTTTCATAAACGATTTGCTTATGACTTCCATATTCTGATACAGGTTCTTGAGATTGAGACTATTTTCATCTCAACATACCCTTCACACTAAAAAAAAATATTATTCAATTGAGAACCAGCCCGTATTATGTACCTCTTCTAAACAGGCTTTTTGCCCTGGATACTTCTGACCTATGCCCTCTATGTCTCACCGGATTTCCAAACTGGTCCCATTTGTACTTTACTTGTTCAGCCCAATCCATCAGACAGATCGCAGTAAACGTTCGGCGCAAGTACCAACCATTCCATCTGGAAAACTTTAAAGAGCTGTTCACCAACTTAAATGAATCACTTCTATGGACAACCTACCGACTAGCCCTAAATTTCGCAAAATCCACTGATGCGTCATCCAGCCAGCCCCAGAACTAAATTCGCACATCCTCACGACCCATATTTAACATATACTGGAACCCCAGTAAGGGCCTACTAATGGTGCCCGGGCAACCGGGCTGGATTCCAACCCTTACATACCTAACCCGCATCGCAGCATAACGCATTCACATACTCATTTAACCATTTCATACATATATTTATTTTATATTCAACTCTACTTTACTCTCTGAATATCTTTATATTAAAAGAAAATACCAGCCAGAAGGGGTATACCCCCTTAGTGCTTTGTCCTTCCTTCCTTCATTATACAGGTTCATAGATTGTTCATAGATGACTTTTAAATATTCAGCACCCTAGCGACATTTTAAAAATTATTGAACAACTTGATTAAATAACTCGTAAAATTCTCAAGTGCTCCTCTGGAATATTGATTATGTTTAACTTAATTTTAGGTGAAATGGGATGAGCTGAAGAATGTGATTTCGACAGTTTTGTTCAATCAAACTATCGTTGGAATACCATTTACGATAGCTACCTACTATGCAATGGAATGGCGTGGATGCAGTTTTGATCAGGAACTTCCTGAAATTTCCCGAGTTCTGTTTGACCTAGTGATTTTTGTTATAGTAGAGGAAGTCGCATTTTACTACTCACACAGGTTAGCAAATTAAACGTGGTTCAAGCAATGATTTGCTGAGATGTCGCTATTAACAAAGATGATCAAAAACTGCTTCATGGACTTGTTAGGATGTCATCGACGCCATGCCGATGTTATTTAATTATCAAAAGCTGTAATGTGATTCAAATAACAAGGTTTACTGCAATAGTTTTATGGAAAATGCAGTTGCCAATTCAGTTTCTTGTATAAAAAAAATATATCTTGAAAGGTCGATGAAAGCTTGGTGGAAATTGCAAGTCCCTGCATGTAGCACGTTTAGCATGACACAAATCCAATCAAGTGGTGGTCACACTAATGTTCTCGAATTTCATAGAAATATAATTTTGAACATTCATAGCGCGTTTGAACGTCCCCGCTTGGTGATGAAAGAATGGTTTAGAATCCAACTTGTTTCTTAAAATAGTGACACTATAATTTAATCTAAAACGATTCATAGGCAAACAACAAAAAACTTCCATTTACTAATATTAAGAAGATTTCAAAAGTTGCTAACCTTATTTTTGAATGTTATTTCCAGTTAAACATTTTTTGGCTGAACTGCTGTGTAATGTTTTGTGCGACACCATTACTAGTAGAAATGTAAACAAATGATAAAATATAAACTGAAAAATTCTTTGCATAATCATTAAGTTTCTCAGAGTTCGATTACCAAAAGGGGGCCAATGGTTGCTTGAAGAACTAAACAATTCTAAGCATTGTACGTTTCCATATTATTTGTAACCAAGATCATTTCATTTGCAGGCTGCTGCATCATCCTAAAATATATAAACATATTCATAAACAACACCATGAATGGACAGCGCCTGTGGCCATCGCAGCCCTTTATGCTCACCCCATAGAATATATATTTTCGAATTTATTTCCTGTTGTGCTTGGTCCAATACTGATGAAATCTCATGTGACTATAATGTGGCTTTGGCTAGCCCTTGGTATCCTTAGTACTATGAGTGACCACAGTGGTTACCATTTTCCTTTATTGACGTCCCCAGAATTCCACGACTTTCATCATCTCAAGTAAGTTAAAATGATATCGCTTAGCATTTATTTATATAGGGTGTCCGAAAAACTGGTACCAAATGTAAAACTAGATAAAATTGTGGCTAGAATAGTAATCGTATATCGTATTAATTGAACATCTGGACTATTATTTAGACATTTGTATTATAACTCTACTAATCAGAAGTAAATCATACAAATAATGAAACATTTCATCAGCAATTTAGCCACGTATTGAAAACTGGATTTTATAGGACATTGATATCTTAGTAATAAAATCTTTAACATTTTAAAAGAGTTAAATATTTCACTGCAATGAATACATTTCGAAAAAGTACATGTATGTTTAAAATATGAAGACTTCAAATATGCTTTAAATTTATTTTGAAAACTGTACGATGGATTGCATGCAAATCATCGTTGTGCAAATTTTGCTTAACAGATTTAACCAAAACTATGGCCTGCTAGGAGTGCTAGATTGGCTCCATGGAACGGATGAAAATTTTCGACGAAACAAGGCGTTTGAGCGGCATCACTCTTTGTTTGGGTTTACGCCGATGAGAACATTAATACCTGACGATTAAAAATGATTGCGACATTGAAGAAAATGCCTTGGCTTCACGAATAAATATACGCGAATTTTAAAAGAACATTTGAACATTTGCATATTTGTATATATCTGCATATTTGCATGTATAATTGCCACATGTTTATTCGATTTAATAAAAAAACCATTAGGTATTGATGACCTCATTTTTAAGCTGCTGTGTTCAAAATACTGCCTAAAACCAAACGAATTTATTGAGAAGTACAGCTTTACGTTTCATATTGTTTCAGAATATAGAGGGACCAATACTGCTAACAATCATATAAAAATCATAAGCCTACTATGAAAATGATGAAAGTTTAATCTGATTGTGTCATCAGACATGCATCTATCGAATATTGTAAGCTATTCCACCACTATTTTATTACGATTCATTTGAGCATATACTACATGCATATGACAATGGTGACTTGATGACTTTAGTGTAGAGGTTAAAACACGTATTAAAACTTTCTCCTCTGACAAACTGATACAGTTTTTTTGCAAATTTCATATTAATCTATAACCTACATGCACTGTAAGCGTCGCATACGAATAGACAGAACGATAGATAAATAATGTACACCGTATCTCTGAAGGCACAAGTGCGTATAAAAGCAAATCATTAACAGACCAGTTTGGTGTCCATGTATGATAGTTGGGATTACTAAAAACTTCGTCTAAATTATCTTACACGCTGATGCCAGACGTTTACGGTTAAATCATATTGATAAAAGTGTTGATGCCATTAAATGTCATTTGCACTTATTTATTCAATTTCACAATAACTGTAGCATAAGGTAATTTGACGTGCATTCGTATTAATTCACATCACAGTTTTCCTACCAAGGTAAGTAGGCGATAGTACTATTTAAAGAGTCAATTTTGTTGTTTATTTTGATTTATAGTTCAATGTCTACATAACGAGAAAGACTAATTGTTGCATTGTTATAATCGTATTAGGAAATATTACATGTATAGTAATATTGCAATGAAAAATTATCATTGAGATCATTCACTGGCTATTTTATTCCATTATTTTGATATTTAATTCACTGATTTTCTTAATTTAGAACACTTCAAATTGATGCAATATGTTAACAAAACAGCTGCCGTACGATGCAAAAAGGTTAATTAAAAGTGCAATTCACCCTCTGGGACTGGACATGCATTTAAGTAACTTCATTTGCATAACAGCTGGCAACTTAGTTTCCAAAATCCACAGCTTATGGTAAGATAAACTCGTAAACCTTAGAATATTGACTGTAATTGTAATAATTGTAATAACATTATACATCTACATGTGCAGTAGCAGAATTTCGTATACATGTAATGGCATTTTTAATTCCCAATCCGAAAGCTGTAAGGTTATTTCGTTAGAAAATAAGTAGTTATAGAATTTGTATTCCAATATATACTATTGCTTATCAATTTATTTCTGTAATTCATTTGGGTCATGGACCATCTTTTTCTCAATTATTTAAAATTTATTTTTAAAAGCACATGTGTTTCAAATATAATTATACATTTAGGTACTTTGTCCATGTATAATGGTATACAGTGTCACAGTGATATTCAGTAGCCAGTAGCTAGTTAATGTAAACATTTTAACGTGCATAGGTATAAACCACCGAAGACCATATGGGAAAGTCAGTATGAATTCGTTTACAATCTTTTCCATGGAAATGAGTTCTACATGATAAGCATAGGTATTTAGTGTACCTAAAATGACTATTAATGTAGTTATTTAAAGTATCGTTTGATACAAATAATAAGTCATGTTATTTTTGTTTAGGAATTGTCCTTCTGCACATCTTCGTATATTGGTAAATCGCAACGTTTTTCACTATAATTGATTTAACAGAAAAGCCAGCGTTTCTTTATCGTTGCAAAAATAATAATGAAAAGCATAAACGCGTAAGTGAAACTATTTAGCAAATGAAACACGAATATGCAGAACGATTTAATAAATAATGACATATTGTGTATGCAACACGAATTTCTATATTTACTTCATAGGTCACATTTGCAGAATTGTGGGATTTGAGCAAGCAGAGCATATTTAATCAAACTGTTTTGGGAATTCCATACGCATGCTGTTTGTATTATCTATTGAAATGGAGAGGAAATTCCTTTCGCCCTGATGAAATTCCTGATTTTTTAACGGTTATCTTACAAATTCACATCCATCTGATTACCTACGAGGTGGTGTTCTATTACGCGCACAGGTATACCGGGTGAATCCATGGAGTTAATAACTTTTGATAACATACATTTACCTTCTTCATCTATAATTTATTTTGCAGGTTATTACACGTGCCCTTCTTTTACAAATCCATTCATATAATGCATCACGAATGGACTGCACCCGTTGCTTTAACAACCTTTTATATGCATCCAGTTGAGATGTTGTTTACGGTGTATCTGCCTCTTACGTCGACCTTGTTGATTACAGGGTGTCACGCAAATGTATCATATTTATGGCTTATTTCGGCAATGACATCAGGAGTTTTAATTCACAGTGGATATGAATTTCCATTGTTTCAAGCACCCGAAGCCCATTTTCTTCATCATAAGACGTAAGTAGCTATTAGTATCGGGCTTAACATTACAATATCATGCTAAAATTAAATTGTTCGGACAAATATGATAGCTGTTTGAAAAAATAATGCTGGATTATTTTATTATTCTCACTTTTTTCGTAATCGATATTGTTATTATGTCATTTTCAGATTTATTACACATTACGGAATTGCAGGTTTCTTTGATGTCATTCACAGAACAAATACATTGAAGAACATAAGTTAGTTTATCCAATTATTCGATCAAAATTAAACTGATGATCACCATAACATAATGCGTCATAATATATTTTAAAAAGTC
Organism: Rossiulus vilnensis; assembly: GCA_034700785.1. NCBI lineage: Eukaryota > Metazoa > Arthropoda > Diplopoda > Julida > Julidae > Rossiulus > Rossiulus vilnensis. The sequence goes on along the minus strand of JAQIXS010001246.1, from coordinate 2,495 downwards.
ACTTTCATGGAATAATGCTCAAGGTATTAATTTGGAATAATATTGACTCGTTATCTCGTTCATTATATACAAAGTAAGAGGTGTCCCATACCTGAAGTATAAATGAACGTAAAATTTATTTTAATTGGCGTTAATTAATATTAATTAACGTATAATTAAGTAAAAGGTTTATAATTAATTGGCGTTATTTTTCATAATGGCGACATGGTCGATATTTAATATAATGAATATTACTTGTATTTGTAACTGATAAACAATTTGATTATAGCGGTAAATACTAAATACGGGCAATATTTTAGACTTTTTTAAAATAAAAACTACGCTACAATAAATTCTATTTATACTTAAGCAACAGCAATTCACCACAATATGATAACGAAGGGATCAAGATAAAAGGCATGCATCATCCTTGAACTGTACCAAAATAAAGATAAATTTAAAGACGTAAAGTGCGTTTATGTATTTTAAAAATAATATACATGTAGGTTTATATTGCCTTATCGCAACATCAATGAAAGTTGATTGCAAAAAAAAACGAAAAATGCATATAATTTCGGTTTTGACGTGGTAAATTGAAGGCATTAAAAATGTTGCACTTATCGTTAGGTTGTTATGCCATACTAGCATGTGCTTTTAAGAATTTTAGCTACTTAAGATTTATTATTTTGTTCTCAATCTGCTATGTTTTAAATAAATTAAACTGTCAAATACAGTTCATTTTGACATTTTAAATTTATCACTGTTTTTGATAGACTTTTTCGTCGAAACCTAAAATTAATAAGAACATATTACACAGCGCTAATAAGGGTTTTGGAGTTTTGAAAGCCTTGACAATGTGAAAGGACATATTTGAAGTGGCAATTTGTAATCTGATTTTTATATTCTATTGTTTTCTTCCTTTTCATACGTTATTACTCAGTTTTATCAGGCTTCACACAACCAAAGTACAGGTACATGATATTTTAACATAATGATCGACCAACGCCAACATGTGCAGAGCATGTAAAAGGAAACTTCCGCCTCGCGTGTCATTTAAAATAAAGAAATTAAGTCAGACAGTTACCAAAAGCATATCCAGGAAACATTACCTGTACGACTGAGATCATGAAACATACCTATTTACCTCATGTGTACGGACTGGATAAAGTTTTCAATATGTTGGGTATTACAGTCATTGGCTATGGAATTGCGAAAGGTATAAATATAAGGTAAGACATCCAACTCTTATGTGGCCACCAAATCGATTTTTAAGAATTAGTAAATAATTTGTTTATCTATGAATAAATTCTTGTGTAAGCAGAAAATGAAGAAATATATGAAGTATATTTGACCAGCAGTCAACGCTATAATTAATACGAGCTTGAGAAGTTAACAAAATTAAAGGAGGATGAAACATTTTAAGTTGAGCTATACACCTCGTTGGTATGAGATGCTAAATCAGAGTTATACTAAAATTTACAAAATCATTTCCCTGACTATCCTTGATCAACCCAAGTAAATTCCCCAACTTTCTTATAAACAAATCAAAATAACCAACATTAAAGCCTTCATTGGCATAAATGCAACATTCATAAACAAAAAAAATTATTTTCATGTTAAAGTAATTTCTGGGCAATTGCATTTTTATCAGTGCAATAGATTAAACGCAAATACTAATGTTTATAAACAACTTTAAAAAATTGGTTGTTTCTGTGCTGCTCTTACAATTAACGTTTTCCAAAACATGATCTTAAATAAACGATTAGGCCTACAGTCTGGATTTCTATACAACACCTTCTTTAAGAGAATTGCAGTATATTTCTTTATAAAAAAATAACGAATCATGTATTGTAGTCTACACTGAAATGGAACACTCGTATTATTAAAACTACTATCAAGATAATGGCATATTTATTTATAAAAAATTAATCACTGAATTCCATTTCCTTCTGCAAGCGGTTAACTTTCCGGATTTCTGAGCAAAAATAGTTTTTTCACTTACTATATCTTATCCATTTTCCCAAAATGTAGGTCATCTGCTAGGGTCTGGGGATACTATTATTTTGTTACGTGTTGTACCTCTAAACATCTGAAGATTGGCAGCGAAGAGTTCAAAACGAATTTTTTCAAGTCGATTTAATTATTTTACAAATAAACAGGACAATTTTCTTTTTATCTCGAGAAATAGATAGCGGATTTTAGAACATTGTGTGTTCATTCTTCATGCTTTTGATAATTTTAATGTGAATCTATGCAGCGAGAATCAAAGCGAGCAAATGATACATGATTTTTCCTATAAATAATCAGAAATATATACAATTTTTTATAGGTATAGTACACCGCAGCGGCTATTTTGGGAAGAACTATACGAGAATTACTATAACGCGTGTGGAGGAAATGCATTCCTGATAATAGGTTTTGGTAAATAATCTAACACAATATATGGCATCCTTATCCGTGAACGAGTAGGACTACATGCACAGTTAAATGCACTTTAAGTTACTCTATTTCTACTT
>JAQIXS010001245.1:0-32031 GCA_034700785.1 Rossiulus vilnensis | reverse complement strand
CGATATAAAAGATTGCATTTAGCACAGACACTTGAAATTGTTCTTTTCGGTCAATAGCAGAGACATGAAACTGACCATATAACCGGTAACAAGAAAAAAAATGACTGTATAAGCGGTGCGCTTTAACACATGTTAGCCTATTAAGTTAGACGGGACTTTAGAAAACTGACCATATAAGCGGGTGACCATATAGCCGGTACTGACTGTACATATGTTCATATCATACTCAGGACCCGCAAATGTGTCGGCGCTATCACACGCTGCAGTACTATAAGTTGCAAATACTAATTTTACTGTATACTATGAGACTAATGTCCATGTTATTAAATAAGGAATGCAAATGGAAATTAATCGTAGCATTTAGTTATATTGTAAGGCATTCAAATTTATAACAAACTTAAATTTCTTGTAAATCTGTTACAGATAAAGCAGACTTGAAATTAACGGCTAGTTGTCTCAATGAGTTTTACTTTTTTGAATTTTTATGAGCTTTCGATCATCATAAATGTTAATTATTAATGCTTGCCACTGTCGTCCTTCACCAGCCTAATTGCTTTGCGTTATCACGGCACCGACTTTATGTTAAATTTTATTGCAATGTTTTATTGTCGTTCTTAACTCTCGATTAGAAACAATATGGTACTGTTGTCAGGACATTTTAGTTGTTTAAGATGCATAGACATAATGTAGAAATCGTTAATGATCAGGAAAGCTGCTCGTACCTTGAGTTTACATTAACGAATGCTTGTTAATATTCATAATGGTAACATTTAACCATCAACATGACCTTAAATACAGCTCGTAAAAGCTTGTATTATATACAAATTTATTGTTTTGTAGCTGAATTGCTACTTTGCTCCAATAATTTGCTACAGCTGGTAGTAATTAGTGACATTGTAATAGTAAGATAATGGCTTAAGCTGTAAAGTCTTGTTGTGGTAATGACCTTAGGTAATTGGCACGTATACATCTATACCTAATTACCTTGAAGGCCTTTAGTTACCATGGCTATTTTCAGAAAATGAAATTTGCATTTAAGATTGGACTGATTTAACCTAACCTTTTATCTCCTCAATCAAGGCATGTCAGTGATAGCTTGGGGTGAAAAATGGTTGCTGTTTTGTCTATTAATGCAATAAATAATGCTGACTATTTCTTTTTAACAAATGCTAGAATTGAATTGAAAAAATGATTATCCTAGAAAGTAACACCCTTTATTTACTTGATAAAAGTTTAAAACAAAAATTGTTTCCTATCGGTAATCTCATCTCAAATCGACCAAAACGGGGTTGTCATCACATTTCTGGTTCGCATGAAATTTTGCTTATACATGTAGATAGCGTCCATCGAGATAGCTAAAGTATCACTTTTTTAATCTCGGATTTAAAAGTTATTCTTGTAGTCAAATCGGAATTCAGCAAAGTGACCAATCTTCAAGCCAATTAAATTCACAACAATTCATTAGTGAATTTCTAAGTTCTTCAATAAAAGCTAATGAAATTTCCTTTACATTTATCAACTTAAAATTAAAGCTGGTTAAATTCGTATAAAAACGTAGACAAAAGTCCATGAGTTGTGATCTCGTTCCAAAATTCTGCTTATCAACGTTTGAAAATGTTTGCTGACAGTAGGGAACCGAGTTGAATTAAACGTTTGAATACAATGATAGAAATAATAAGCACCGTTTAGCAAATACATGTATGACATGGGTGATTATTGAATATTCTACATGTATGTGTAGTTTGTATACATGTATACGGGTTAATCACATTTCAACTCTATACCCTATTGTCTGCAAGTACGGAAACCGTAGATATTATGTGGTTAAATCAATATACCTAATTTATTAGGTATTTACCACCCAATCTGAATAATCTATTAGCAACCTGTAGTGTGAATCGCTCGTACTTATCTGGTGAGGTGCTTGATTTTTGCGTGTCACATTGATCCCACTTTGGACCTATTTCAAGCCGAAGCGTAAAGAATATTTAAACCTTCGCACCGCCAAAGCACCAGATTTCGACACGACCTCTTTATTTTGACTCCAAAAAGAATGAATCGGCTCGCTATATTGGTTTCGTCTGCAGTGGCCGGTTACTCTTCAATATACAGTATTACTGAAAGCATGATGACGGAAATTTATCGCAGAACTGTTATTGTCTGATTGGGAAGCAAGTACATAAAAGGTGTGCAATTAGAAGCACGAGTGTGTTTCTCAAGCTGTATAATGATAGTCAAGTAGATAACATATGAAGTTGTAAATTACGCACTAAAGGAACATGCATGTATGACGTTTCAGAAAAAAAAGCACATCGTGACATCCCATATAGATGGTAGATTTGTCACATGAAATGGAGCTCTATGAGGAAACTACAAAATTGCTTCTCTTGTAAACTCCAGCAGAATTATTTTTAGTTGTTTCACTGTTGAAATTCATGTACATTGTGGAAAATACTTGATGATTTTCAACTAAGCACAATCTCGTTACTGCTCATTTCCTTCAAGCAAATGAAATGCATGTCAGTATACAAATTTACTTTATTATATTTTCCAGGTATGGAAATATGTATGACCATATCTGTACATTTATTGACATGCATTGTATATTTGTTGGTCATATGTAAAAATAAAAACAAATGTGGACATATATGGCCAATATTCGCATATTAGTGACCAATTTCAGATCTAACTATGTATGGGATATTATACATGTAAGTCATACGTCCATGTATGTCCAATTTTTACTTTTTCCACCCAGGTGCTCCCATTTGTTACTAACTTACTATAATACAGATGGCAATTTAACAAATTTATCAGCTATAGTGTTATCATATTTTGAAAAACAATTCGATAATCCTGATTTTTTTATGGCAATGAGCGACCTGCACCGTACGATTCGATTAAGCTCGTCGAGAACTTGATGTGTTCGGTATACCCAATTTTGTAAGCGCGCAAATAAACAGTTCCGAAAAATCCACCCCCGCAGATTTCTTTGGGGTCCGTTTATAAGAACCGTTTTTACGTGTAATTCGAGGTTTGGTGCCTAAAACGGAAATTTACCACTTCTCTGAATGAAAAAATGGAGTTTTATTTTGGTAGACCGTATCGGGCAACGGTGCACAACAGTGTATACGGCATGAACTTGGAACAAAATTATATTGACTTCTGTCTTTCTCCAGTCAATTGAGAAAAATGGATGTTTGACAGAGCTGTATCATGCAGTTTACTTGAAATACCAGGTATCTACAACCTATGTACGGGATTTTGTAGAACAGTGATGGACCTCAGCGAAGGCTGTACAGTAGTCGATCTTCAAAGGTAGTGTTTCGTTGCTGCATGTGATCGTTCTGCTATCATTCAACCGGCCCTGTTTGCACCAGGTATAATTTGCAGACTAAAAATGAACATTTTTAACTTGCGCTTTGTTTTTGATGGGATCAAAACTTTGTGTCCCGCTCCTTTCATATTTCTTTCCTATGAGAACAGGATGGCATTTCGACTTTTTCATTCCGCCTTATTCCGTCGCTTTGTTGTTAATTTCTTGTTAAGTATTGAATAGGATGCTTTGCACAGGCCCTTGCGTTTTTGTTTTACGTAACACTTGGTGAGAATCCTGGATATAATTACAGCACGACGAACCTGTGTACATGTATGCATGTCCTAATTCAGATGGGATTCATGTATGAAAAAGGCGAGGTTGGCACCTCCGTGGCGGTGTTGACACACCGGCACCTCTTTTTAATTCATAACTCTTCTTAGCTGGATTAACTCATATTATGCAGAGCGGACATACACGTGCCGAGTGCATTGACGTCACTTGTTTGGGTTGTTGTTCGTGAGACCACGATAGCCTGCAATCTCTCGCCCAGCTACTATAAAAAAACTACCACTTCCTCGTCTTTCCTGCAAGGCTTATTAGCGTGGGAAAAAGATACACCTTGGTAATAACAGGTGGGTTTCTATGTGAGAAGTGTGTGCTATCTCTGATCCATCGCCCAAGCTAAGGAGACCCTGTTGCTGTGTGTGTGATACAAATCGTAATTTAGTTTTAGATTGTGTGCTTACGTTTTTGTTTTAGGCATGCATCCCTAGCTTCTCTGTTTCTGGCAAACAATTGTTTTTGTTTACCATGCAGGCGTGCAGCATTCTGATTCGCAATAATGATCACTTACAAATGACAGTTGTATTCATGTAATGTTTTGCAAAAGTTGACAGTATTCCATTAAAGAATTAAATTTTCCACTGGATTCGTTGAATTGGACACAAATGTACATTCTTTAATTTCTTTCATCAGGAGAGATCATACATTGTCGCACATGCATGTATGTACATGTATATATTAAATTTTAGTTATCGAGCAATGGCTTTTAAAGTCTTGCATAATTTAGGAACTTTTAGGTCACGCAATCCTAATAGATTTATAACACTTACCGGTCCTCAAACATAAGTAAACTAAATTAAACAAAGTCGATTGTAGAGGTGGAACATTTTCAAAAACAACTGGCACTAAAATAAATAGATACCCTTACGTTTATGAGCGAATCTTAACAACAACAAAAATATATCAGTTTTAATGGCTGAATTATCTGTATCCACGCTGTTTCCAGTAAGCGCATCACTATCCAATAGTTGTAGTATATTTCTGAAATATTCATTATTAATATTATTTTTAAGGACAATTCACCAAATTTGGAACGTCGATTTGAAGCATTTTTAACCGTCTGATATACAGTTTCTTTACATTTACTCACGCTGTAAAGAAAAAAGTACATTTAGTGCAGTTAATGTTATTACATTAATGCAATACCTATGCATTTATTTACTGACTAACCCAGCGAGACGAAAGCGTTGCTAAAACGATACAGTGTCTAAAATGTAAAATGAAATAACATGCACACTGACGATCAAGATAGGAGGCTGTACTTATACATTTTGGAAAATGTAGGCTACTTTATCGGGTAATTTCAAATTGGCGGTGCAGAGGGAATCGTCGGACGTAACCCCCGAGGCAGTAAGAAATTCTTTCCAATTCATTATGGAACTCGAAGCTCATTCGGATCCATACTATTGATTCTATTTTTAAAGCCATTTGATGTCTTTAAGCTGTGCATGCATTAGAAATTGAAATGATTTACATGTAGTTACTGCCTAGAAGTACCTGGAAGCCACCTATTAAATACATGTATGAGTTATTGATTTCACTTCCTCCTCATGAAATTTATTTGCTGACTCAATTAAATTGTATAACTACTGTAGGGGTTTACGTTTTGAACTTTGATCATTGGCGACTCATTTTTGCAAAGGGATAAAGTGGATGTGCTTTTTAGCGTTCTTGGCGATATTTCAACAGTCAAATTTTTCTAGTAAATACTTTTAGTAAAATGCATTTCCTTTTTCGAATAATCGAACACGTGATGTGTGCTTCCGTTTAAAAATTAATAACGTATTGCTCTATTGTCAGTGCATAATAATTATATAAACCTGGACATTGTTAATCAGCAGTATACGTTCTTTTTGGCCTTAAATGTACTTGTGCTCTTAAACCCTAGGGTTTCTACGGACCCCTTGTTGGCCCATGGATAAATTTCGCGGGAAAATATTTTAATTTGAAAAATATTTACTTTTAACTTGCCTGCATTTTAAATGCGTTGTCTTATTATTTAAGGCGGCAATAAATAAGAAAGTTTATTATAAAATTACAATTTTTTATTAAATATTTAATAACTGTATATCAATATACATGCACTTCATCAGACTACATGTACCAATTAGGTCCTTAGCACCCACACACACAAATTAAATAATAATAAAATGTTTACGAATTCCTGCCTTAAATCCACCCAAAAACAAGTATGCTTGCACAGACAAACGATTTTATCGCAAAAATGTTTTAGTAGTGAATCATGTTTATTATATTTTCGCATAAAGTACATTGATTGTCAATTTCACCATTTGTTTCCATATTTATTTAGTTACTAGAAGAAATAATTAGCGAAAAGTTCAAAGACGGCAAGTTGGAAACTACTTCTTTTTCGCATATACAAGTAGATGTCTCAGACGACTGATTAAATAGTGGTTATCAAATGCGTGAGTAAAAAATCTCTTAATGAATTTTTTTGCTGCTGTTTTGTTTACCTGTAGCAAATACCTTTAAAGTTTTAAGTGTGAGAACAAAACCTGGTCATTTTTTATATGAAAGAGCCTGCTTGAGTTATTGTCGTCATGAGTAACAACATCATTAACTTTTTAGATCGGACAACATAAGTAACCAACTGGTTTCATTCCTAAGGAATATTTTCTACTTTTTTTGCAACCATGCAGTGTTTTACGTGAGCAGTATATCCTTCTAATAAACGCGGTTTTAACCCTCCTTCTGGTCTTAATTAGCTCTTGTGAAGTGAGCAGAGACACATTGAGGACGGGAAAACGACCTCCATGTCCCTTATTTTCTTATTCATTTTTATCTTTTCATTCGTTTTTTTATGCGCGATAAAAGTTAATTAGAAATGCTCTCTTCAAAAGTTGATTTCGAAATCTTCGAAATTGTATAAGATATAAGATTTAACATCGCTTTACTTGATATTAAAAACAAAATTCGCAAAAGGGGCTTGTAAAGAAAAGGTTTTCATTCGATTTAAAATATGACGTAAATTGGAACGTCGTGATGGAATAATTTTAATTATTTTTAATTGGAACCTGCATCAAAGACATTGTTCACTTCAGCATATACGTGTGCATGTAACAAAGTTAACGTGAATTTTGATGCAGTTGCCCTTGTAAAACAATCAAAGTGACCGTTTACGCCAGCGTGTTTACGATTTGATTTACGATGTATGAAAACTTTAATTAAGGAGATTTGCATTTTCCTTGTTTTCCTTGTTACTGGTCTAAAATGTCAATTTAAAAGTTACATACTGTAATTTAACGATACCAACACCAAGGTGGTTAAGAGGCACGCCTTGCAGCTGCATTTGGTTGTCGGTAACTTTCGCAAATTTTCCGATTGCCTTGTTGAGGGATAAATCCCAGCATTATATTGTGAGAAAATATTGAGTGGTTCTTTTTGATTTGCTTTCCCCATGCGATATTTAATGTGGTCAAAAATTATTCCTATTTCATAATTTTTTACCCTCGAATTCGAATTTGAACAAATTCAAACTTAAGCTTATTTTGTCTTTCTCTGAGCTAAAATAAAACCTGTGTACTTGAATTATGATAAATTCATTCCACATTCATGTTTATAAAATTGTTTTATTAATGCGCATTTTCTTTAACTAGATATTGAGGCATATGCCAAAGTATTCAGAAATGACAACGAAATGTTTACGTTCAATGTTTACGTGTTAGAATGTTTCCGTTGTCTATTATTTCAAATTAATTGTCAATTAGTTAATTGGTCGTTATTTTTTTAAGTTTAAGCTCCAATCCCTCTACCATTTTATTTATTATGGAACATTTTCAACATTTTCAGTTGTTTGCTGCTACAATCCTTATTGAAAATTTCAAACTAATGTGTTAAGACAGTATTATCATGTTTGTTGCTGCATAGATCCGGGTTGGGCAATTATCACCAATTGCCACATGTGGCAAATTGGCCAGATTACTGTATGTGGCGAATTTGAGTTCGCCTAAGTACTTCGTTTTATCGTGTTTTGTCGGGCAACGTATTTTGTAACATAGCCACTGGATGGCGAAAGAAACATAAAATTCGCCACACCATGCAATTTTTAAACAATCTTTTAAACGTTGCTAATGGCAACCTGTAAGCGACTTTTTAAAAAACCGAAATTGCAAATTATGGTTTTTAGCCTACATTTGTATACTGTACCAACATTTTCTTATGATAGCCTAATAATTAAACGAACGCTGTATGAAAATGTTAGGAAAAGTAATCTGAAATGAGTGTAAAATTTGCCGAATTATTTTAATTAATAGATCACTGCAGGCGAAAATTTCCAAAAAACTATTAGAAAAGTATTAAAGAAAAGAATTTTGGCCTAATTGCTCTTTCTTTAATAATTTTCTACCTTTATTTATAAAAATGCAGGCCAAACATTCATCACTCATGAAAGGTTACAAAAAATTCTGCTTGAGGTTATTTTTAACATTTCATTTTAGCTTTTGGCGTTCTCTTAATAATTTTTAAAGAAATGTTGTATAGTAATTTGTAACTTTTTGTAACTTAAGTTCTTAAAAATGTTCGCCTGCAGTGATCTGTAAATTAATATAATTCGGCAAATCTCTTTAGCGAATTATGCACTGTAGATGAAATTCCCCCATACATTTCCGATTATTTTTTTCTAAGTTTCTTACGGCATTCCGTTAATTATTACTTATTATGTATTTCAAAATGTTGTTATTTTAAAAAAAAATTTTAAGCATTTTTAAAAAAATTGCATGGTGTGGCTGAATTAAAATACGGTGTACGTAGCCCATTTTCGGCCTTCTGATACAGATTTTATGATCGCTTTGGACGCAAGGTGTGCATCGTGATCGATATTTTCTCTAGAAATAATCATCTCACGATTAAGTTTAACCAGGGCTTATGCTGTCGGTTAACATACTTTGTCATTTTGCAGTAGCTGCTGAGCTCTTAGAAATTCTTGAAGGGCTGAAACTAACTAGAAGGTTGGTCCTTATACAGTAGGTTAATTACAAGATTGTCTTTATGCATTCCACAATGGGTTACGGCCCTAGGCTACTTTTTTGCACCAGTCTGGCGCGCTTTCTCTCGCTATTGACGTCACACGCCTGCCCCCTCGCGCAACGGACTTCTTTTTACAATACCGTTTGTTTGCCCAAGTTTGCGATAATTTTTTTAAGTCTGCCATTCCCGTTTTTATCGCTCGAGTTTGGCGAGCGGATTGGGGGGCGACCCGAAATGCTCGAAGTGAGTTTTTGATGAGCAAAGTGGAAAAATGCGCACAAAAAAACAACAAAACGGACACACTGGCAGGTCGTCAGACAAGAGCAGCGTTTTTATTGTCCGCCTTGTTTATTTCGCGGTCGTGTATTAGGGTGGCAATAATTGAGGCGGTCTTCATTTGATTCGCGTTCTACGTATTAAATATATTATGGCAGGGATGCTAAGTAGAGGACTGGGCGCACTAAGGGAGGAGGAGGAGGATCACGTGGCCGGCTAGCAGCGCGTAGCTTGGAGTCGGGCGAAGCAGATATTTTTTTCGTCGGTCAGGGGTGGTTCATAAATTACATAACGCTTATCACCAGCACCCCTTCCCCCTTTCATGATCGCTCGCAGCGTTACACAAATTACCAAAAAAATTTACCGGTGCATAGGGCATCTGAGGAAGATTGATAGTGTGAAAGTCTTAAGATAAATTTTATGATGACGAGATCACAAATCATTGATTTAATCCTAAAGAAATTTGCTTTACGGATATTATTGATTGAAGAATCGCAGCAGACAAACAATTTCGAACAATATTTACAAATAAGGAAACGCCGTAGGCGATAATTTTCGAAAATCCAGATCATAAATCATGAATTTTAGAATGGTTACATCTACATGCACAATTTGACCAAGATGGGTGAAAATTTCCGGCAAAAATAATTCATTTAAAATGAAAGGTTGTGTAAGACGGTACAAATATAAGAATGCAACCCTTTGAAATGCTTACACTGACGTACACAATTTGACTGAGATGTTTGAAAAACTCCAGCAAAAAGAATTCGTTTTAAGTGAGAAGTTGTGTAAAACGGTTTTCAAATACATGTACAGTGGTGTAGTTGAGATAGATTCCAAAACATAATATGCCTGTATTAAAACTTTAAAATACGTGTCAAAATCCCAAAATGTAACGTAGCGATATGAAAATCACCCCCTACCCATGCAACGCTTTGTAACAAAACGAAAAGCCTCCCCCCCCCCCCCTACCTCATTAGCGTTACGTAAGTTATGGACAGTCCCTTACTCAGCCCGGAGGAGGGGCGTAGCACGGAATCGGGCGAAGCAGATTTTTTTCCCTTTTTTTTTCGGTCAGGGGATGCGGGGATCCCCGCGCTGAAGCCCAGCTACCGTGCGCTCTGCTCGCTGGTGCTTCTGTGTTGTTGTTGTCGGAAGTGCAGGGGAGGACGTCCCTAAGGCGGAGCGGCGCAAACTATTGTTTTCCCACGCTGGTCGCGGGCATGCGGAGTTCCCACGAGTGTCAGTTGCCACCACCGAGTTTCACATCATTGCCCCGTCAGTGGATGGATGCACCAGATGCACACAGGCGCGCACGCTACAGCTCCGCAACAGCACTTCACCCAGCACTGACCAGGTCCAACTTGGCTACTGGTGGTCGCGGTGACAGCGGACTCCTCTGGCACCGCCATTCACCGAGGATAACGAAACGGCACGCACGTGGCCCCTGCCCCGCACTTGCTCGTCCAGCCTCGAGCTGAACGCTTCTGATTTGTCCAACTCGGACTAGGAATCTCGACCGGAGGCTGCCGAGAAGGCCCCATCCCACAGCTGCTGAATGACCAAATAAACTGCGCATCTGAAGCCTCTCGCAACTAGCGCTTTTGGGAATATACAACGTGTGTTTCTCGTTTGGGCCGATGCTATGCCCGTCGAACTTGGCGCGTAGTTTCGAGCGGTTTCTTTCGTCTGGGTCGGGCTGCTCTTCATGCCGGTAATCCGTAGAAATGAATGACGTTTACGTTTCTCAGGTAAGTCTCGTGGCGGTGGAATGCGCTCGCGGTCAGCAAAGATTTGCCATGTGCAGAAGGAATCCGTCAACCCATGTTATTGTTTTCTTTTTGATTTTTCAACTTGATGGTCACCATCATTGTCAAACTGTACTTCTGTTAGCTTAGGACTATCTCTTGCAAGAGAATTCCAACGTCTGATGACAGTTTCATGGGTGCTGCGTTAGGGACCTGTAATGGGGCAAAAAAGCATTCTGACGTTTTTATGATGGAGACAGCCCTTTTTGGACGCGTACCCTTCGGCGTCTAACTTTTGATTTAACGGAGAATTCTTCGCTGGCATTGTTTTGCGTTTTCTAATGTATCCCATTGGGATATGTGCCCTCAAAAGTATTATTGCACTTCCGTAGCATTTACCTGGGAAATTGACACCTGCATGCATGATTTTGTTTTCTGTAAATGGTTTCGTGGAAAGCTGAATATCGGTTGTCCGTTTCGTTGCTTGACACATACATAATCTATTTTTTGCGAAAAATAACATTTAAAGAATAAGAATGGGCTGATAATATGATGTCATAAAATGATCCGCCTTTTTTAACTTAACTATTTACAAGTATTAAAATTTGACTTTGGCCAGCGTTCTGATGCAATTATACCCCATGAATATGAACCAGAATAAGGCAGTTAAACAGTGGTCCTTTGAAATTATTTTCAAATTTTAATTTGCAGTATTAAACTGAAAAAAGGGAGATTTATTTGTATCCGCTGTTTAACAAGTCTTATACCTACCATGAATTCAGTTGTCAAACTTTGGTCCTTTTGAACTAATGCTCAATTTGCCTCAAGTTATGGCCAACATACGCATAGGCTGTGGATCATAGAAATATTACATTAGTTTGCGGTTGATCTGCGGTAATGGGTTAATATTTCAATCAGTACATTTGTACTTGGAATCTGAGCAAGTTGGGGATGCTAGATTAACCACCCGTTAAATACTCGTTTTTATGCAGGTTTGCGAATGATCTCGCGAGGCAATCGGTCTCTAACCATTGCTTTGTTACGTACGTGTGTTTTTAACCGAGCCTATAACTTCGTAATTCGTTTGTTGCGTCTGCGAGAGGGGTAGTCGCTTTCCCTGCATTAGCGGCACCCCTGGCCCAGTGTCATTCATTCGTACGCCGAAGCTCCCCTCCCCAACCATCGATTCGCATTGTTTGCAGCAGCTGACGTCCCTTTGTAGCGGTCCATAGACGGCAACACGTGGCGGGATTTTAATTGATCCTCACTTTCATTGATCCACTTCTCGCGTAGCCATGGCAACGCGTTAAAGGACTTTGCACCGTCCCGTCGCAACTTATACTTCGGGTTCTCTCTCATCGCTTAATCGCGCATGTGTTTGCATGGTGAGGCTCTCTGAGTTTTTATCGTAGCGAACTCAGATCAGTTGGCGACTATGTTGCACCCCAATTTCCGATTTGGTCTGCCGGTCACTGTGTATTGCCCGTGCACGCCCCTGCCTTTGAACCAAATAATTTATGAAGACTTAATTCTAGATGAGACCGCACTTAAAATGATCAGCGCGAGTGAGATGCGGACCAAAGCTAGAGAAACTCCCCCTATTCATTGGCTTGTCTGCTTCCCATGTTAACAGGGCCTCACATTAAGCCCATTTAGTTGCGTTGTGTTCTAAAACAGGGGTGGGCAACCCTGGCGCCGATAGCCACAAGTGACGACGAATTGGTCGGTCTTTCGAATGAGAGGAGGCTGAGGAGCCGAGCATGGCAGGAATTGTTTGGATTGAGGGAAGACTACCATTTTGTGTAAAATGTTTTAAAATTCATATCATGTATGATCTTCGTATTCAAAAAATTTCGACAACAACCCCCCGTTAAATGACCATTGCGCAGCGATTTGTTTTAGAGAAATGTGGGCTAAAATTGACAACTGGTGATTAGAATTTCGAAAAAAATTATATTTCTACGTAATTTTCGTATAAAAACATGTAGAAATTCATGGTTTATAATCGGATTACAAGTATTTTCACCTACAGGGTTCTGTTAATAATACACGTCAACAATTTTTATAGAGAAATAACGACTGAAATTATTATATCGAATTATTTTTATAAAATTAAACGCTGTAGGCCAACGCGAATTCGCATTGGCCTACAGCGTTTCCGTTATCAGTGTATAAAACGTTAATGATCAGGCGTGGTGGATTTGCATGATGTTTTACAGAAACTGAACACAGAGGTTTTAGAGGGGAAAAATTATCCACTTTTATATGGTTTGGCGAATTTTACTTCCCAGCCGCCACAACTGTGGCCATATACAGTGTACATGTAGGTTACTCATCCCTATTCTAAAACAACTGCCTTAATTAATACTATAAGTTATGTATATATTCAAATTGCCTTATGCAACCATACGGAAAGCAAAATATTCATCATCAGACATGTTTAGACGACCAATCTGGAATTCACGCACGGTAAAACTAAATTTGGCCAATTAATGACAAAACGTTTCTTGGTTTTTGGATAGGCACGCGTTTTAAAATATGTGACACTCTTTAGACAGTTGAACGAATATTTATGCATTGGCTTGTAGTGGAGAGAAGTGAAAAATGATCTGGTGGCACACATTTGTTCTGTGGCTCAGCAACTCACACGCCAATCCTGCGTGAGGAATGTAGAGAGAGAAAACCACTTCAATTTTTAAGGCAATTAATGTCACGATAATACATGTATGACGACGTGCGAATGCAGTAAATTCTTTGTTGCCGTAGATTCTTGCATTTTAGCATATTGCCAAATGTCAATGTATGAAAACTTCGACAAATTTCGATATCAGTTCGGTTTGTCGAATAGGCACATTTAATTTAACACACTTCAATTCTATGATGAGTTTTCTACACAACTACTTTGCTCCAATTGTTCAAGTCGCGGAGTGTTATAAAGGCAACGACCTGTAGTCTCTGATTTCAGTTAGGGTATTTTGCGTAATTCCGTTTCCTGCATAATGCAAGCTTGCGTTTAATCGCGGCAAATCTTAGAAGATGGTCCTAAAAGAGGGAACTTGAGGAATGCGTTCAGGTTCAAACATATGCTTTTAGACATTCAACGGTTGATGGAATGTTTAACCGTATGCGGTGTAACCTAATGTAGCAATCATATAAATACGTTGCCTTTAAGTACAGGTAGATATCGTTGGTTTTCTTTCAAAACCTCTTAAGTCCAAGAAATTAAATGTTTCAGGAAACGCACCAAAACTGGTTTAAAAATCACAGTTTGTTTAATAAAAATTCTTATTGTTTTATAATTGTTATAACATTTGGGGGAGATTGCAAATAAAAATTACAGTGTTTCTAATAAAGTATTTAGTCAGTAAAACAAAATTTTAAGACTTATGGCATTTGAAAGAAACTATGTTTTCAGTAGACTTAATTGGTTTCGAATATAGCTGCTATAGCACGTGCGATGTGTGAAATTCGGAATCAGCATTTTATTTTCATCTAGAAAACGCGTAGATGTGAAAATGTTAAAAAATCGGACTTAACGAGGTTTTGATAGAAGGCCTACGATATCCGAACCGAACTTGACCAAACATAACCCTATGATTTATTGCCTAGCTTATACATGTATATAGCGCTCTAGCCTGAGCTAATACAATCTAACCTTTTCTGAAGTGCATGTGCATGTGCCATACGATTCATATTATGCAAATTCCATAGATTAGACAGACCTTTTACTAGCTTGTGTGTTGTTTTGCGCGTAGTTGTTATTTTATTGCTGCAAAATAATGGTATGACATCGCTGTTTGGATATAAATGTCTTTAGTAATCTGCGTTTTACTGACCACGGTAGAACGCATAGTAAGTTTGTTTTGCATAAGTGTTTTAATTCTGATCACTATTTCTTTAAATGAAAGGGTACTGCTGTTATTTCGATGCCATCAGCTACAACCACTGATGCGTTATCAATGCCCGATCCTGCAGGCGTGCCTGTTCACCCCATCAATAAAGCACGTTCTTCCGTCTGGTATAGATGATCGCATCATAGATGTAATCCAAACGACTTCGGGGTCTAATCTGAAGGCTGCGGGTTTGGCCGGCCTATAGGGGTGAGGGGGCCCACCGCTCGGGGTTGCGACCCGTCCGCTGCATGCACCGGGAGGTCGCGTGGCTGCTAGACGGGTCCCACCGTGCAGCAGGTAAAAATAACGTATTTACCGAATGAAAGGCGGGGAACCACGACCATATTTACATAGGCTGGGAACCAAAACGCAGATTGTCACGTGCCGGCCACAAGCTGCCTGCAATGAGTCCCACACCGGCGTTTCTCTTCCGTGTGTTCAAGATTCGACAGGTGCGATTGTTTAAGGTCAGGGCTTGCCAGCGCGTGGCACCTAGAACATATCCTCCCTTAACAATGCCAATATTTGCACTCAGTTTTTTGCTCACTTTCAGTTACCGTTGAAATCTCATCCGCCTAGAAAATGCCGTAGACTAACATTGTAAGTGGGTAGGTGCTCGTGCCAGCATCTTATCTCACACCACCGCCAGCAAATAAACGTACATTTAATAGTCACACATATATTAAAAAGTATATATATCGCAGATAATCCGAATGCGGGAGGCAGCTGCTTGCGTTTATTTTCGATTGGAAGATTCAAAAGTTTGAATGTTGCACGTGATGATGCTTCATGCTTAAAAATATAAACATGACTCAACGGCGACAAAGAACGTTGTTAATTAAGTTATTTATTGACCGGTTTGACATTTTCCAGGTAGAAGACTTTAAATACTTCTAGTGTGGACTTGTGTATTTGCTTATTATTCAGTGAAGGCTTAATCGTACTTTTTGACAATGCTGTAGTTTAATTGCTGTCTGTGAAGTTATCATAAAAAACAGCCATTAGCTGTATGATCAGAAGCAATGTTGTTTCCACACTTGTACACTTTTGTGCCGCAGCTGTAAAATTGCACGTTGTGTTCCTAATATTTCCAACATTAAGCCATAAATACTTTTTCACGTGTCGAATGCGAATACGCAACGGACCACTTTCCATCGCCAAACTCACTACATGAACAACTTTTAAGTTGCATTAAAGTATACAAGCTGCTTCTTTCTATCTCGTCCAATTAATTGAGTATAAATCGTGTAACTTTATGTAACCACGGTCTATTTTTGCATTGCGCAAATTATCTAACATGAAAGTGGCGTTAAATGTTGCACTATGCGTCAAACATTGGAAATGCAGAAACACTTTTCAGTTTGCGCAATACAATAAGTGTTCAAGTGTGCTATGCACCTTAAAATAATTAATGGGCCCATACAGGACTGTTTACATGTAGCGGAAATTAATTTTAATCGACAAATCCATAATTGGATCTGAATTTCTCAAAAAGATGACCACAAAATCTTCAAACGCCCACTTTTCCATGTTCACGTCTTAATAAAGCCCGATATAATTACTTTAGCGAATTTTAAAATTAAATAAAACCGAAGAAATGATTTTTTTTCTGACATTGTTAAAGTGGCTAATAAATTATCCTGTCATTGCTCTTGTTAAGACATGACAATTTAATAATGTACAGCTTAATGACATGACAATTTAATAATGTACAGCTTAATGCTTGTGTAAAGAAATAGTACTACAAGCTGGTTGAAGAGTGCAACACCACTGTCGCCACATGAAACTAAACCAAAAGTCAAGAAATCGTTTGTGTTGACAATTGATTACACGTGTAGCATTTTTGCAAACATTACACCGGAATGATTGTGAAATCTGATTATGACGCTTGATCCTGTCTCTTAAAACATGCTTAGCAATCAGCATTAATTGCCCTTATATTGATTAATGACACCTGATGCCCCGAAAACACCGCGCTGTAAGATCAGAAGAAGCGCCGTATATAACGAACATTGTCCACAGTATTATCATTTAACACTTTAAAGTTGGTTACCTTTTTTCAGTACATGTAAATTGCCCTTGAGAGATGCATAGCGGACTAAAGCTTACAATTGAATATACATGTAAAGCAAATTGCTACTTTTAATGTCAAATCAAAACATCATACATCAATCATTAACATTGACAGACAATATATTCATATGTTGAAGTTATATTGCATTTCACATCTTCTCACTAACCCGACTAAAGCTTTTAATTATTTAAATTTGATTGAGCCTATATTGCAACTAAATATTGAGAAAAAGTTGGTCATTCCCTATTTAGAACCAAACTGCGTGCTTATAGGACGCTTCATATATTCAGTATTTTTGTATATTAGTTTGTATACATCCGTGCATGCATGAACGTGGGAATTTTAATTCCTCTCAACATATGTCGCCTTTACACGCATATTGCTTATGATAGTCATTGGTCTGTATAGTTCGCTGGGACTGAAATAAATTGTATGCGTGGTTTATCGATCGTACTATTTTCATTTGTTATGGTACAATTA
Source organism: Rossiulus vilnensis (assembly GCA_034700785.1). Lineage (NCBI taxonomy): Eukaryota > Metazoa > Arthropoda > Diplopoda > Julida > Julidae > Rossiulus > Rossiulus vilnensis. Next base: position 14,913 of record JAQIXS010001245.1, on the reverse strand, counting down.
TGTGCACTCGTTGAATTTTTTCTCGTTTTATACTTTTAGTTTGTAGTATTACTAATACGATTCAGTGAGCTTCTTGCATTCTCTCCGAAATTGTATTATTAGCCAGATTATATCCCTTGAAACTTGCGTAAAATTCAATGCCTGACAAATCTTTTATGAAAGCATTTACTTGTGTATCACCATTGTCATCGTTTCGTATTAAATGTCGAAGTCTGTGATCGATATCAGTTGGTAATCTATTGCATCATAACAACATTTCTTTGCGTCTAAAGCTTTGCAAACGTAAACGCACTCGTTAATAAAGGTACATGTATGTTTAAAAATACTTATTTTGCAAATGTAAAGTAGGCCTAGCTCATTTTGTGCCATTTAAATTAGATTAATGAAAGATGTAGATTTGAAAAGCTTAATGTGCTATTATATGAATTGTGCTCTGGAAAAAATTAATTTTGTTTTTTTAGATTTGATAGAAATTTTGTTGATCTAGTAGTGATATTAACCAAACGTATTATCTTACGCTTAGTTTTCTTCGATCTGTGGTATTCATATATGTGCAATTATATATACAGTCAAATTTATATATATATATATATATATGCGGACTTATTATAAAATAGATTAGCACCATGTGAAAAAAGGTTAACGTCCATAGCACAAACGAAACTGGAAATGGTAACAAAAGACTGTTGCGATGTTTGAAGTTCGTGCTGAGCACTGTCAATCACCTGCCTTGATAATACATGGGAATAAACAATTTCTTTTCTCCTTACTTTCCAAGCACAAAATTTGACTTATAGCCTTGCGTTGCAAGAAAATATAAATTGAGCTTGTTAGCATAACTTCTCATTTTTGCGCAAACGTTAAATTAGTTTCATTGACAAAAATGATGTATGGATTCTTTATTAATCTAATGCATTCGGGCCCATTCACGTAGCCTACTGTAGCCTACACGGTGATTTTTATAATATATTGTTTTGAAATGGGCTTTTATACGAAAATACAAACCGTTTTTGTCAGTTGAAGCTTGCAACTAATTCAAATTGTGATGAACCAAAGTAGGAAACCGTGACCACGCATCTTTGTCTCTATTAACAAATAGTAAACAAAGTATTTCACATGTGAAATGTTTTTTGAAGAGACATTTAATAGTAATATTTTTGGATGTAATGTGTTGTGCACAAAAGAGATGGAGGGAGTGTTATTTAACGATAGTTTATAATTATTGTTACGATAAGCTTAGCAGTTGAACCAGCAATTGCTGTGTCTTTAGTAACGGATGCTCAATCGGATCAGTGCTTGTTTGACGCCAAAGGCATTTTTATGTCAATTTAGCATATGTAAAATACAGTAGTTATATTGAAGTACTATAAATATCGCAATTGACATATCATTCAATGAGCCAGAAGGTTCCCAGAAGTTCAATTGAATCATCAGAATACAAAGGATCATCAACAGTATAAGATTAATCAACCATTATTATTATTATTATTATTGCCATCGTTGAGTTTGAACGTAATGCAGATAAAGACACTTATAAATCTAAAGCTTTCTTGATCAAAGATTAAAGCTTCTTTTTGGGTAATTTCTTTTGCTTGAAGTTACTGGATCAGAATTCAATATCCTAATTGAATATTTCCTAATGGCATTTTTTTCGAATTATGTATATATACATATTTTTTAAATATTTGCTGAATCTTTATTTTTCTAACCTGTAACTAAGAAACTTGTGTTACGTACACTACCTTACTCGGTAGAGTAGGAGGCCCATTTGGACGATGGCGGATTATAGGGAAAAGATGAAAGGAGTCGAAAAAGTGAGACAAATTAACGGATGTCATATGTGCACGAACCATAGCAGCAATGGACATTCATGTCCATATACTTTTGAAAACCACGAACACCATGATCCATCAAAAACTGCGTTTTAAAATGTGTGGCAACAAATAACTACCAAATAAAACTTATCCTCGCTCTCTTTAAATAATTACAAAATCACGAGCCTACATAATCTTGTAAAAAAAGGTTTGGATGGACTTGCAATCAACCTGCATGTAGGATAAGTTGGGTACAGATGCCCCACGTTTTGCAAGAACATTTGTACTGACTCAAATATTCATTTTATTTAACAAAAATCTGTGCTATTAAAAAAGTTTGGAGTTGTCACAAGTATTTTTACATATGGCTCAAACAATGATTTATTTTAAAAAATGTGGGGCGTCTGTGCAAAAAATGTGTGGGACATTTTTCAATTTTTTTGATATAATGTCCCTGGCATATGGAAAGCTCAATTGTTATCCAAACTGACGCTTACAATGCTACTCTACATTTTTTCAGTCTAAAAAAGGGGTGGTCCTGCCTTAAAAATTCTAAAATCCCCCCCCCAAAAAAATGTGTAAATATGAAAAAACGAGGTAAATTTGTTGTTATAGGCTAAATGACAGCAGTGGGCTGCTTTGTGCTGCCATTTATGCAAAACTGCAACAAATTTTAAAGATGGGGTGGGTATCTTTCACCTTGGGACGTCTATACCCAACTTACCCTATGCTCAACTTGTTCTGAACTCGATAAACAGTACACAGAAATATTTCACAATGATTTTTTTCACCATTATTTAAAAATATTACCTTATTTTATTTAGTGATGAATTGTTAAAACGTATTATGCATCTGGACATAATGAATCCATAACAAAATATCTATAGCACAAGGATACATGAACAGCCATGTATAGTGTAATGTATACAATAATTAGTAATTACGCACAAGGATACATATAATCTCCCGAAAACTTTACAACGTTTGACATGCGATGCTACATAAAAATGTATTGCTGAATTAGCAAATGTATTTTCCTATTTGCATAAAAGACCATGACCAATAACTATTAAAAATTAAACCTGTTCTGATTAATGCTTTTTGGATCACAAATCAAAGCTGATTTTGAATAGTGTGAAAGAAGTAAAGAAATAAGTTTTGTTTTATCACAAGAAAAAATAACCCACATATAATCGTTGAAAGGTAAACATTTACATGCAATTCATCAAATATTGGATAACAACATTCTGAAGAGAGTTGAGGTTAAATTGAAATGTGAAATTGGAGAAATCTGAGGATTTTATTGCTACGCCTTCCAACTTCAAAAACTGTTACGCACAGAATCCGATACATCAATTGAGATTTCTTGTGAAATTTGTGTAACAAAGCGAATTACGTCGAATGGTACTACGAGTGCTGTCGCATTGTTTGGAAAGATGGGCCGTGACGTCACGCGTGCTTCACCCCTGCATTCGTTGTGTAAAAAGTGCTTGATGGCGCTATAAGTGTATAGTGTCCTTTTGTTTTTAAAGAGAAAGGCCATGACGTTCCAGTAAATCATATTACAGTTTGAGGCTAACTAAAATTCGCTTGTCGTAAATTATTCAAAATTTAAATTTATCAGTAAAAAATTAAATCATGCATGCAGGTTTGAGCTACTGTAAAGGCTTTACACTTTTTAAAATGTTGGTTATGCACAGTATGTAGGCCTATCAAATCAAAAGGTGCGCACTGTTTTTTAGGGAAATGTTGTATTCTTATTGCCCAGATCATTTTCTTCACACGCTCACTAATTATTTTTCATTGGATGAATTGATTTGCAAACATCGGGTTGTGAATGTACCTCCTTGTAAATACATGCAGGTATATAAAAGTACAGGCTTGTTCAGATATTTGATAATATTTTAATCTAAATTGTGTGATTACCTGCGTGGATTAATGATTTCATGGTTGTTTTCCCTCCTCATTATATGCCATTTTTTCCTGTTTGTTCATGAAAGTTCCCACAGTTGTAAACTGAAAGCTGAAAAAAGTTACATACCAAAGGTGATTAACCTAATTGCTTTGGGAAGGGATCGAGGAAAGATGGAGTAAAAAATGCCGATTTGGCTTGTAAGTGTTTGTAATATTCATGTGCCTGTTTGATTTAGATGCTGGTCGATCGCTGTACCTTTTTTTCTTTTCGATTTCGCCAGCGGATTAACTGTTATTGAATGTTGAATGCAGATTTTTATAAGTGATTTGTTATGCAAATGATTGAACGTGCCATTTATCATTATTTAGATTTTTATCTAAATTAATTTTTTTCCTTAAAAAAAAGATGTTGGTTAAATTGGTTTATTCGGAACGATTTCGTCTGTAATGGGACGCTTGTTAGTGTTACGTCATTTGATTCAAGATGATGATCTTATATGGCACATTACCAACTAACATGCGCATCTAATTGAACTTTTTGTACGTTTGTAAACTCATAGGGTACGGAAACACTGTAGGATTTTTGTGTGCTAAAGCTGCCCTGGGAGAGCTACGGAAGCCAGCAGTTCTAGCAGAAAAAAATCTACCGTGTATCCGTGCCCTTAGATTGAACCGCATGGTCCTTTTTGCTCGTGAGATATGATTTAATGGGGCATTGGAAGTTTTAAAGCTTTTTTGTTTGACTTATTTCAGATTATTGTTTATTTATTCCTTAAATCTAATCATTAAATGTGTGCATTGCTCCTGTTAAGTTATCAAAATGATGCTATTAAAGGCTGTTGTTGCATATTCAAGACAAACAGTTCAGAATCTCCCTTTCGATATCTGTTCAAACAGAAAAAATAGCCTATATTTTTCTTATACGGAATAGATTATAAATACGACCTATCTAGAGGTTGTTAATGTTCAAAAGCACACTGATTGTTTAATTGTTGTCTTTTACATTGCATTATGGAAGTTAAATGAATCTACCTTCTGATGTACAATTTGGTTCGATGAGTTCAGGAACATTAATTGACTCATTTTAAAGGGATTCCGAACCATGTGTCCATCTTTTATAGCTAAAATACAGTGTAGGCCTAGGTACCAAACGCTCTTAACATTCTTCAGAGTACTAGGTAAGCTTTTTATTATAACTCCAGTTCGAAACTGTAAATTTGAAACCAAAGTATTGCGTTTCCATCACATGGTTTAAATTAAGGAAATATGACACTTAAATACTTACTCCATGAGTCAGTCAGTTTTATTTTGAACGTCATCTTGAAGACCTAGATTGTATACATTTAACAAGCATACATAAAGTACGAGGATACACATTGTTAATATTTATAAAGAACTTAATGCGAGAAAGCTCGTGTTAAAAGGCAGATATTGTGTAATCAATTGTCACTCAATCTTCATGGGATGCTTCCACCAATCAGGTGAGCCAATTTAAATTTGCATTGTTTTAATGCTCGAAAGGATTGTCTAGATACTAGCGAAATTTTCCCTGGAATGGTGTTCAGAATTCTAAAGGGAAAAAACTTTGATTTGCCCATACAATTGCTTGTGTGATCCAATTCAATTTGAAATTGTAGACCAAACGTATTATGGGGTTGCACTAACTTATAAAAAGCAAGGTTACGCAGGGGTTAATTGTGTTAAAGCGCTTTGCTTTACACTGATACGTATATGTAGGTAAGATTTGAAGGGATAATGGTCGCTCCGAGGAATATGGGGAGAAAAAAGTCGAGCATGTGACGAAGCATTTTCTTTACCCTAAATCTACCTGATCATTACTACTCAATAGGGTCTATATATACATACTTAACATGGTTGCGATAACACGTCGCAAACCCCTACCCTCGCAATCGCTAAGAACTGCAAAAGCGAGCAGGGAAAAAAATAATAATAAAGGGAGGCGGCCAGGGGTCTCATTTAGTTCCCACACTGCCACAACTATGCAGATAGACACCACGGTTACGCGTGAACATCTTACGCAGGCCAATGGTCCATCTGAGAATTGAAGACTGGAAAAAATGGGCAACGATATTTGGGGAATTTGTTGCGTGCAACTTGGTAATGCTACAATGTGGCCTTCAGAATTTCGAGAAAGACTGATCACTGACCCATTGGTTATTACTTCTTGTAAAATGTTGCCTGTATCTTTACATCCAGTTATTTTTCGTCATGGTTGAAATCCATTAAAATTGACAAGTTGGAGAAACATGATGCTTCGCAGCCATGGTTTTGCCTGAATCAGGGAAACTCTTTGGACGTACAAACCCTTAGGAAAGGATTAACGCAGGCGAAATGAAACACTGATGTCAGTTGCAAAAAAATTTCTCGATTTTAGTTTTGTCAACGAAGAATGCCTGTTTAACTTATTGAGGCCCGGACATGCTGCGAACATAAAAGCATGTTTTGCTCATAACTGGTCATTTACTGGCTTGCACTGTAGACTACTCAAAATAAAACCGTTAGTGTAAGGGTTAGCTGGTAAACCACCTGCACATGTAAGAATACACGCACTGCAACTTATTCTGCACATGCACAGGTGAATTTTTCTCGAAGAATGATGTGGGAGGGTTGGAGGGTAACAAGCACTGGTCTTTTGCCAATTGTATCACTTGCAAAATGAGTTGGGAACATTCATATTTTTGCAAACGCTACATCACTGGTCCCTTTTTGTTGGATTGCTAATGCTTAAGATCCCAAAATCGTTTGTTTGGAATTCTATACAATATGAATACCAGCTTTTTATTTACTATTCACTTGCAGTTTTCTTTAAATGGACTCCTTTCATGCAATTGTGAACCCATACGGGTTTGTCTACATACTTTAAAACTCAAGCTAAAAAGTAAATGTCATACGGCTTTTCCGTTGCAGCACTGACAAGTGTACGTAGTTAACAAACCCCTTCCTTTTTGTGATTAAATTTAATGCGTACACCAAAAATATGAAAAAAACAATCACGTGCTCGTTGATACTTCTAGATGATGTTTTCATTGATCAGAAGAAAAAGAGCCAATAACGTTTTGGAAGGGCATCGAGAAAAAAAATCAATTTTATATGTAAATAACTGGTATATATTGCCTTGCGATAACCTATACCTAAGTGTTATTGACTGTTTTTATCGTGGTAAGTAGGTACATAATGGAGATGTACAGTGTTGCAAAATGAGCACGTGAATATTTTATATAGGCCTACAACATGGCCTACTTGGTATCTTATGACTACCTAGTTTTCATAACTTGACAGTGTTCTTTGCCCTTTTTTTCCAAATTTTATGAAACAGGATTATAAAAATTTGATGCATATTTTCTGTTTAATCTAACTCGTTTGGGCATCCTATTCTAATTACATAGGTGATTGCCTTACTGAAGACCAGAACAGGATACTGTTGAAGTCCCACATAGGCTTACAAATATGTAATTTTGCACGTTTTTTATATGCTACTTGCATTACAGTGAATGTTACTTAATTATAGCATGGCTACTGTATTATGATATTTCAAGTTTATATCTTAATCCTCGAGAGTAATTTGATATGCTTTAGGTGACATTTGTTTCAGTTATAGCTTGAGGGCAGTGGTCAAAATATGTACGAATACAAAAATCATAAAGCAGACAAATCTGCTCGTATTTATGTTTCTCAAGTTCAGATACCAATAAAGTCCCTAAATTATAGGTCGAAAATATTACCTATTTTTACCGAATTTAGCAACAAATTTCCCATGTTTTTCTATGCGTTCATCCCTCTCCAGGTCGAGTAAAAATTACTGAGTATAGGTCAATTTGTGTGAAACCGTGTTAATATTAATAAATAGTCCACTGCATGCTCGCAGCAGTAACATTTGGCCCACTGTTCAGAAACTGCAGCATACGTTGGCACCAGTGATTTATGTAATACGGTTTGACAATTTTTGCTAGATTAGACTTCACCAAGCAGCATAGATGCATGGTGATGATAATCGATTATGAAGTGCCATTGTAGACGCTATGTTTTATCGAGTAATGTGGGCAAAGGTCAAACGACCGCTGATTTCCCTCAATGGCAGATAAACTTGCGTGGAGTCTCCTTTCCGTCATTTCCACCCACCTTACGTCAGCTTCCTCAATTTTTTAATTGTCATTTGGGTTTTGTATGCAGCCACTTCGGCTTGCACTAAACCACTTCATCCTCGGGCAGCATCCTGCGGAGCTTTCCCACGACCCCAACAGGGACGAGGTCAACCCCCTCTTTAGATGCTGCTGCTGCTGTGCAGGATCTGTTGGTAACTAATTGATGGCCAGCCCTTTAGCTCCTCGTCTATGCGGCAGGGATGAAACCTCAGGCTCCGACCCTGCGGTAGTTATTTTTTTAGATAAAACGGTTTTTTTAATGAAGACCCTAACGGTTGATTCGGGTCAAGGTGAATTCCCACGAGGCTTAAGGTCTCTAAAGAAATGAGGAACATTTCCAGTTTTTCTTCTTCGTGAATTTCGAGCTACTGAACTATATTTATGGATCCATTAAGCTAATGAATTTTTGTAATTGCATCTCGAATGGATGATGGTCTGTTGCCGCTAGTCCAATCTGGAAAACTTCTCGAAACATTCCTTTTCGATTTGACCATCGATGTCAGGTGAAGGCACAGCATAATGTGTTTTAGCAAGAGTAGTTGGTCATAAATTGCGCGATAATGAAAAACTAACTGCTTGTATCAAGTGGTTGGGTTTTTTCATCACCTTTTATGCTATCATAAACCTGGTTTTACTTTGCATTCCCACGGACGATCGTGCCATTTTTTTTCAAGCCTTCCAGGTTTTATGTGCTTTACTAGACATTCTCGCCTGTGTGAACCAGTAACCAGTAAAATTCATTGGTAATTGAGCCTACATAACTCCAAAAATGCGGAGAACCAAACAGTACTTTTGAGATCCGCGCTTTTTTCTTGATTTGGCTTGTCAGAATATAAGCGGTTTCTGGTTTCCATGTGTACGACTTGTTTACCAAATAATCCTTTGCCGGATGGTTTAACAGGATTAGGTAATTTCATGCCTTTTCCACTTTTCGCACTGTCAAGTGGACGCTGAGGAATCATACCATTTCGGAATAGTTCTTGTACATGGCCTTACTGATACCTATGCTATCTCGTTTTATATTATTGTCTATGAATTTCAATTGTTTCTAAACAAACGTATTTTATAGAGACGTTAAGGGGCCTGGTGTGTATTTCTTGAGACTTCTGGAAATAAGATTTGGTTCAGTCCCTGCTTCTCCTAATTGAGATCTTGCAGTTATACATGTAGGTGAACGTTGCATCAACTTTGTTCTCTCTAGTTACTGATGCATTTTTGAAATGCATTAGTTTTGGGTAAACCTATCCACGTTGCGCAATATTTTACACTTGACTAACGTCACATTTAATTCCCCCAAATGACAACCGTGTGAGACAAATTGCCTCGAAATCAAAGCGTGCAACCAGTTTTTTTGCTGAGTGTTGAGCGTTTCTTGATTTGTATTACGGCCAAGAAAGGAAATAAAAGGACAGATTTAGTGTGAAATCGTGGACAAAACTATGCGGAAAGTCATGTACGAGCTGCAGGTGTGCGTGTTCCCGTGCATGAAATTTAAAATCCTGGCAATGGTTTGAATACGGACCTACTATAGCGGCTCTTGTTCTTCGGATCCTTTTGATTCAAACGGAACGTTGAAGAATGCGTGGCCAGGGCTGAAATGCTTTTATCAGCTAACCAAAGCGTATAAGCGCAAAATCGAAATTAAATGTTTCAGCTTGAAGAGAATGTAAAATTTGGCCCAATGCTTAATTCCACGAATGGTTTTGTCTGTCAGGCATACTTAATTGCAGTATCAGCGAACTAAAAATTGTTAAAGTTTAGTCCTGAATCTAAGTATTCAATGATATTTTTGTCATGCTATTAAATGCATGTACATTATGAAAAAAACGTATCTATTTGAAATTAAAACTATTCATAAATTTGCGACATGATAAAGTAAATTAAGCAGAATTTACAAAAGATGCCAGGTCATTTTTTATTAATAATTCCTTGTTAGGAATGACATGACATAATAAGTAATATGCGTATGAGTGTAATTGCATCTGTTGGCATGTGCATGTATGTAATAACATGAAATAACGTTTATTTCAATGTTATTTTATATTTTTCCCATGAACCAGTCGTTCTTCATCTGAATGTTTCCTTGTTCTGGGGAAATTCCTCGGAAGCATTTGTTGGATTTCACCAGAAAAGGTGATTTTGATTGCTCTGAAGGAATGCCTGCGATGCGCTATTTGAAGGACCTGTGCCCTTTTCTCGTTACCCTAATTGGCCATAAATTCCAGTAGTTTAGTGATCGTAGGTTTCACCCGAAGCGTGTTGTGAAGGGTAGTTGCAAGATGCTCATTATTATCTACTGCTCGTCGCTGCACCACCACTAAAACGAGAAGATAATGATTAGAAATAAATCGGGGGAATTATTCGTTTCAGCCTGCTTGTGGTGCTGGCTTTAATTAGCATATCAAAGTCGAAGCGGTCGTTAATCATCGCGGTGGAATAGGAATAATGGTGAATTAAACCATGAAAAGACGTATGATGCCAAATAGTTATAGAATGATGCAGATGGATGAAGGTAGGGTGAGGAGTGGGCTGGAGAGCGGGGCGCATGGGAAACAATTGTCGTGAAGGTTGAGTTAGTAAGCATTATCTCCCACGCAAAAAAGCAAGGAATCCTTGCCTTTGATTTGCTCTGTTTCCATAGCCGGGGATTTCATAACCTGCAATGCTTAAGAAAGTGAACAAAATGGATTTGGAAGCAAAGAGTTCAGCTAAACGAATGACTGTTGGGGCTCGACGGCTAGGCTGCTGAAGCTGTTAGAAACAGGAGTTTGTGGGACGTCCCGTGTCGATGGGGAAGTAACTCTATTCCCAGAGCCGAACGAACGTGAGAACGTCGTTCGCCAACAGAATACAATGTAATTATTGCTGCTTCAGTGCTCCTGGTGAGAAAAACCAGCGATTGGGGGTGTGACATACACCTTTTAAGACTGCTTATTAATTGGGGTTCCACCGCATGGTTAACTCTTTTAATCCAGCTATTGGTTAAAAGAATCCCGGAGGTCTGCCTGTACTTCTGCGCAAAAAAGACATTAGCTGCTTAGTGGCATAATTGCATTCATGAAATAAATGAAGTCTGCAATTTTTGTTTGCTGAACGTAAAATTTAACAACTTTGTTTGTTTCAGTAATTGTCAAGCCTGTGAAAAAGTGCAGTTCTCAGGTCTGATCAGAACGCAACTCAAATTAACCTGCCGTTTTCACATACGTACTCAATTTTAATTTTAATACCTGTCCTATTATTATCGGGCTAACGCAGTGTCACTTAGCCCCAAAATACTTCCTCGAGTTACTTTAAATGCTGTCACAATTCCAAACTCTCAGTCAATTGCTGCAGGACTGAACTGCTCTGGCATCGCGTTGAATGTTTTATCACTGAATTGCAAGATAATTAAGAACCATTGATGTCAGTAAATGTTCGGTATTCTTCTTAAGTACATGCAAATGCATGTGTTTTGAGATAGTTTCCAGTCTTTGCCCCATAAAATGGGCATATAAAATAATGTGCTACAGAAACAGTTGTACAATTTGAAAGTTACATGTTGTCTTTATTCCTGCATTATTCACCGTACGTTATATGAATTTCCTCCATCTTTGTATTTCAGGGTGATTACGGATGCTCCTTGGGAGATAGTAGTTACGAGAGGGAAGCCAACGCCTGGGCATCGGGCTTACCGCCTTATCCACAAACACATCCTCAAAATCCAGTTCCTTCAAACACCCCATCAGCTGCTTCCTCGCCACACTGTGACAATGCCTCCAATTATTATATGCAGGTATGCGTGTGGGTACATGAATTTTGCCCTTTTAAGAAAATTGACCTCCGTTGCACTGCCTGAATATTCATCGAGCAATCAGGCCGTTTCATCATTTCTTTTGTGGCGAATGCGGCGCACGTTGTCAATTAGAGCTCTGCAGGACACTAATTAAACGGAAGTTATTCGCTAGAAAAATATTTTCTGCGATAATCATTTGATGGTTTTGCGGATAAAAATGCTGTCTCAGAATCTGTGCCACATTCTCATCAGAAACGCTTTTGAAAACCCCGATTATCTTCAAGTAGTGAAATAGGCCTTAAATATAGTTGCAGAATATCAAGATTTAGTATTATTATAAATGTATCCAGTCCCTCACTTCAATGTTTATTGCCGAATATTTTTTAATGTAAATTGAGATCATTATTAATTAGCACTCAAGTTAATCCAATCTCCGGGTGTCTTGATATATATCTAAGCAATTACATTTATTACACTTATTACTTATATTGAATTTGGGTTATTTATTACATTTAAATTGTTATGTTATACCAGCACGAAGTCCATGTGATCAATAAGAATCATAAATACAACTCATACAATAACAATTAAGGGCCGGTTGTACAAGCGAGGCCGGTTGTAGTTAGATACTTCTTTTAATTCCTTTTTTATTTGCTCTACCATTGGTCAAAATACAGTGAATTTTTAAAAATGTTGAGCTTGCAGCATTTTACAACAAGCCATTAATTGTGTTTGTTAAACCTTTTCTGTTTGGACGTGCATATTAATACTGATATGTCTTTTCTGCTCCAGGGCACACCAGGTCCTGCAACTCCGAGTATGTCCGAATTGAGTCAGTCGCCATTGAGTGGCAGTGCGCATTTGCATCCAAACGGGCACATCCAGCGTTACAGCAGTGAGAATAATCCAGTGGATTTATCCAGCCCACATCGCTCTGGTGAAGGTCCACTGCATCTTCGAGATCGCCCACCTCCTGGCTATAAGCCACATAACGGCCTCAACGTCAACATTCCAGACCACCAAGGTAAGGAAGTATGTACACAAGTGGAAGAAAAGAGAGGATTTCCAATAATCTCTTTCAATCATGAAATGAACAACATAATTTTCTGCCACATGCAAACAGGCTGCAGTGTTTCAGAGATTCTATTTAAATCCTATTCATATAAAACCACTTCTTTGTCACTGCAATGCTTCGGATATTTGAAGCCAGCTGTTTACTCCCAGCACTCTTATATTTTATCACGACTGTAGCACACACTTGGTTCTTTTCCTCCTTAGCCCCTTCATCATTTTCAAACAGTTTATTTGGTTTTATTGAATTTCAAAGTGGAGGATCTTTACATCAGCTGTTGCCCATCGGCCCTTTTTCTCACGCTGTGCATTCCACTTTTAAACGGTGACGAGCACAGGTTCTCTATTACGGTTGCTTTTCCCACTGTTCGAACATTCTCATTCTTCTAGATAACACTGCTTGACTCGTGCGCACTGATAATTCTCCCGGAAATGATATGGCGGTACATTTGCAATTTTGTCAAATAACAATTTTTTTAGTTTGCATATTAACGCACTATAAATCTCGTTGGTGACATGATTTTGATTTCATCAGCAAGAAATGTGTTGTGAGTCTCGAATGTTTTGATAAACATAGCTGCAGCATTGGACGGTGGTTTTAAATTATGCATAATTATTTTTAAAAAGCATATTATCCACTTCTAAATTAGGCTTTATCTTAATGGGCAATTTTTTTTGGGAAAAACAACGTTGCAGCCCAGCTTGTTAATTTTTTAAAATGTTTACACGTTTGACTGATCTGTAGCTCAAAATAAATACTGTTCTTAATTCGTGTAGATATGCATACAAGCCTATCCATACGAATTTTTGCTATGAATGTTAATTTTAAAAAGGGGAAAAAATTGATTGTCTGTTTTTGCAGCACTGCGATGGAAGAGTTTACATATTAATAAGTTATCAGGTTCCGATGGATTTTTCCTATTCCGAGTTCGGGGCTGGGAAAACAACAGGTGCAAGGGATTGAATGAGTCACAGGCCCTGTACTGCGGATAAAGCTGCGAGGATGTACAGGCGTGGGAAAATTCGGATCTCCACAGGTGTGGGAAGATAATTAATGGCAAACAAAATCAAGATAGTGTGCGCACCCTCTTTCTATCCGTTTTCTTTCTCTCTTGGCTGGTATGCTCAATGCAAATGGCAACATAATAGAGCGCGAAGAGTCAGCAGGAAAAGCAATGGCTAATTCTGCGGCTGTGGCGAATAGCTGGATACCATCAAAGTACACATGAATTCAGTGCTCAACTCTGCTCTGCCATCCTCTTTGGCTCCTTGAACTGCGGCACTAGCACCAGAGGCACGCCAATTTTGTTCTTCTTTTCTGGATTTCGTACTGTGGCCATGTTTCTCGTGCACTCGGCGTTGCTTCGCGTTTCACCGTGGACGCCATGACACTGTCCTCCCAGTCTCCTTCGCCGATAATGTTGCTTCCGAACAGTGGCACCATTTCCCGAAGTGAATGTAATTCAGGCCGCTAGATTTCCCACACTTTCCATGTTTCGTACGTTCTTGTTTTGGCGCAATGGCACATCCGCAGTCCGAATTCTCACCATCATTCGAGGATCTCTCGCCACCCTTTTTGGATTCTGGTCTCCATTTAGCTCCTCCTCCACCTCCACCTCTTCTTCCTGTTACTGTCATTAATGCTTCTTCTTTGGCTACTACTTACACATCTGGACCTATCGGTAAGCAGCCCCTTCTCTCCTTTGCAGCTTCTAATCTTCATTTGAGCCTGCTTGAAACCGCTGCACACTGTGGAATCGGTTTCACGCTACTTTTGGTTGAAGGTGGACTTCGGTTAGGTGTTCACAATATTATAACTGGTGTGAGATTCTCATCGCTCGAGAATCGGGGACCTTCTCGTAACAGTAGCCATTGGTGAATCCGGAGACTTGCGTGTGAGCCTCTGCAGGCGGTACGGCTAGTGCGGAAACCTATTTCGATTTTTTGTCGAGATTGTTTGGATTGGCCAAAGATGCGTAGTTATTCTCAAATGTTGTTTGTGAAATCGAACAATGTGAGGTACCTTTAAAATCTTTCAATCATAATCAGTGGCAGTTTCATTCTTTGGAGATGTTTTCATTTTTAAAGTGATACTTAGTGCACTACTTGCTGAAACCGAAATTAAAGGTGCACTGAGTATTTTCACAAAAAATGTCTGCGTAGTAATGGAAATCGACCT
>JAQIXS010001244.1:0-32032 GCA_034700785.1 Rossiulus vilnensis | reverse complement strand
GACTTGATTAAAAGTTCGAGTTAGCGTATTATTCTATTTATAGGAAGTCGAGTTATCGAGCTTTCACTGTATATGTATTTTATGGACGGGCTCCCTAATCTAGATCCTGTTTATTTGTACACACACGTGCGGTTGAATTAAAAAGCAGCCTACAATTTGCTGGAATTGCGTGATAAACAAGCGGCAATTTGGTGTTTGGCTTGAAAATGGATTAAGAAGAGAGATGTAGCGCCCAATGAGAATGCGTCCCATTACTTATTAATTTGTCCTCCACCCCACAATGGCGTCTCCTCTTTGCATCAAGCGGTTTTTATTATTGGCACAATAGCTGCGACTTTTAAATGGCTGGCAATGACCTCTTTCAAAGCTCTTGCTCTCGAATAAACCTCGATAATCCGGGTTTACAGCACGATGATAATGTGAAGAAGATTATGAAGGGAGACGGACTTTGGCATGCCGGGAATACGCATTGCTTTGATGTAAATTATACATTCAAAGACATTTCTTTTAAGAAAAAGGCTCTTGTTTTGAACTGGGTTAAAACAATTTTTTTAAAATTTGTATAATTAAAAGTAGATCTGAAAATGGAAAATTGTATGACAGTATCTGAGCCAAAATGATGCCCACCATGTAAATTACGCAGTGTTTGCTTCGAATACTAATAATGCTAAATTCAACCCAGTGTAGGATTGGTCGTCCAAAAGGGTCTTCGTCATGTTTTATGATTTCAAAATATTCCGTTTATTTATTGAAATTGTAATACGTTTGGAAAGCTGTTGTGCAACCCGTAATGCAAGCTTGCATTGCAGGGAAAACCCTTTTTAGGCGGATGTGTAATGGGTTTTTTAAATAAGGGTGTCGTTTTCAATTTATAAAACATAACGCAAATCCTGTTCGACCACAGTAGGGGGAATAAATTTGGCAATTATAATAAGCATTTGAGGCAAAAATGTGTTATTTTTTTTTGCAAAAGGAAAACCTTTTGACTAAGTGACAATCTGAACAGAAAATCGTACAAAAGCTTTATGTATTGGTCATGTTTTTTTTAAAAATTCAGTGCCCTGTTTGAATACCATCTCCAAATGACGCCTCTCAGTTTGTTATCATATGCTCATTTTTAGGTCAAAGTCGAATGACCCAAAACGGACGTCATTTATATTACCTTGTTTTTATACGGGAATGTGACTTTATTTTGATTGAAACTCATCGTCATTGAGTACAGAGTTATTTCGGTACGAGTTAGGTTCACATTACGTTAGAGCCTACTATACACAAATACTGCTGGTTTTTAACGCCATCCAGTGGAACGCTTCTGGTGAATTTCATTTCCCCAGACGGCCCCCTCCCTGGATGGCCTTTGTAAAATTCATGGTAGAAGCAATGTGGTTTAAATCAGTGGCTTTTTTTCCCGGAATGAAGGTTATCAACGCAAGGACCCCTTTTTTATTGAGAAATTAATCGTAATTTCTGATGAAAATAGCGCTGGTCCATTAAGCGCAATTTGGTGAAGGGTACTTAAAATATTTAAGAAACCTTGAATGACAACATGCTCTTTATTCAAAGTGCTAACCTGTTAGAAGTACACGCTACTCATAATGCGAGCAAGTAGTAAAGTGCATGTACATGTAGTTTAGTGATTTGTTTTTGAAATGGGCAATGCGGGGGTCCTCCATGTTGCTTTCATTAATTAGGGAAGGTAGTATTGGAATTCCTGGAATTCTTCATCCCCTTCATTAATTAAATTAATGGTATTGTATGCAGGCTATAATGCTAAATAAATTAAACAAACTAAATAAACTATTTGCAACCACTATGATACTAAATGGAGGATGTTGTCAGAATGAGCAATTAAGGTTTAACTCGCTTTGTGACATGTCTCATTATGATTCTCAGTCCCTCATATTTCCGAAAAGAACATTTAGGAAACTGCAAGTAAAATCCATTATTTCTAGTCTCTTTCGAAATATTTTCAACATTTTTTTCGAAAAATTGTAGTCTGGAATTTATGACAAACATATATTATTTGCGATATATATTTATTATTTTTTCCAAATTATTTGAGTTAAATCCTTTTGTGATCTAGTTTTTCGTAAATATTTCGCTTGCGGTGTTCCCATAATTAATTTCTCTAAACACTTTTTAAAGGAGTGTGGATTAAAATCCATCATTGGTGATTTAGTTTTTGAAAAGATTGTTTAAGGAATTAATTTAATAAGATTTTTTTAAACCGTTTTAATTTTTAAACAATCTTAACAAATGTGGAATATGGTGCCATTGAAATATTGATTCTAATGCCAGGTGAACTCGAACGTTTATAGGTAGCAGTAGGCCTACATGAATTTTTAACCCAAATTTTATTTTTTTCTCGGTTTTTACGAAATACATGGAAATTATCTACGTGCATATCTTAAAAGCCTTCTCCCTGATGCAGACCTCTGTCGAAGAGACAATGGTTCTCTGGCATCATCCAAATGTTGTTTTGCAAAGTTTTTTTTTAAAGTTAACGTAAATTTCGCTGGATCGATTAACCGATACTTAAAACATTTCAATATTCCCTAGCGATTGATAGCATCGCCTTATCCGAAATTCACGAAAACTAGCGTTTCCAGAATGATATGCGAATATTTGAATTATTAATGCAATTTTTTTTTGTCTTTTTTTCAGAAGAATTCCTTCCATCCAACTCAATTCCGAAGTACAATTGAATGCGATGTTCCCAATAACAAGATTTACAGGTTTCACGGCTCCATGTAAGTAAATCGAAAAGTCCGATGGATAACATTCGGGTGAATCTTTATACGATCTTGAAAATGTTTCTTGTGATTGTGAGGCTTCTACCTCCATCTTGGACGTATTTTATGGACTCCCTTTTGTTAGTTGAACAATGGCTATTTTCATTATCCTCGATAATCATGTCTGGAAGTTTTATTTTTTAACGAAGCGTGTTACGTGCAGCCAGCGAAATTGTTGGCTAACTTTAAATGGGATAAAGCAATTATTCAAATGAAACAATTTAAACAACAGGTGATGGTATTGTACCAATTCCAAAACTGTAACCCATTTTTCTGTGTTGGCTTGAGCCATGACGTTCCACTACAAATGATGCAATCAAATAAAAGGAAATGAGCAAAAAAAAAACGAGGAAAATTTATCCTAAAATACGCAGCCTACTTAAATTTTACTTCTTTGTTAGCCACTGTAGTATAACTAGAAAAAAGTCTTGTGGCGTCACTATTTTTACTGTACGTGTGAATGATGATTTCATTGTTAGATGGCAGCAATAACCTGCCCGACATTGAGACATGACAAATGTTACAGTGCGTGTAATTATGTCTGTCTTCAAACAGATGCAAAATAGCACTATGGAATCCGGAATGGTAATTTAGTGGCTGAGGATAATTTCTATGAAATTTACAAATGTGATTAGACGGGAGTTCGTTGACTTCTCACAGTGCTGCAATGCAAAGTTTTATACATTGGTTTATACAGATGTTAACTTAGTTATCAAATTTTGCTTTCGAACGACCAATTGAGGAACTTCTCAGCTTGGAGATCAGAGATAGGCCATGTGGTAGGCTCTCAATAATGGTCACTAGTACATAAGTAGGAGGCCCTTTGAGATCATATTTTTTGAATTGGTCATTATTTTCCAATTTAATGACTTGTTTATTAAATGTCACAAAATAATGTTTGTCCCTAAATGACGTCAATTTAAAGAAAAATTACCCATACATTAATGATCTATTAATTATGATATCATAATATGTGGAAATGAGACGTTATTCCAGATTCAAAAATGGTGGCACATGTTAGTGATTTGAAATAACGTCATATTTGACCAAATTGCTTTGTGATGGACCGCATTTCATTCCATATCGCAGCCTTTTGAGGTCTTCCACAAACCTCATCAATGGCTGATTTTTGATTCATACCATTTCCGTCCTCTGTTTGATGACTTAATATCAAGTTTTCAGCTCATTGTGTTGAAGTTAATCCCAGTGCCAAGGGCCTTCGGGGTATCAATCGAGCTCGTGTCAACACGTAGTAAATTGATTTTTTTAAGCAGCCACGTGATTCCCCGGGGCATCACGGGTAATGATCGGGGAAATGTCAATTTCTGTTCCGATGATTTTTATATTACTGGTTTTACATCCTGACCACGCCCCTCGGCCCTAAACACGAACGTTTTCCTTCACGAATGACCATCGCCATTGAAACTCGACCATTGTGTGTTGTGTTTGCGTTCTCAACCCCGATATTCATGAGCTAATTATTATTGATGCTGAACGCTTTTGTTTCCCTTATTGAGTCTGCATATTCGTGAGACAAAACAGGATTAAAATCTAATTGGTGCATCCATTGGCATTGAATTCATTTTTCTCACTGACTCGAGAATTGAGATTCCGCTAATATTTTTTTACCAGTCCCTTGAATTGCGTGCTGAAGAGTGGCAGCTGCGAGGCATTATGGGAATTAATAGAGTGGTCAGCAGCAGCACGCATGTTCTCATATTGATGGATTTTCTTTGATCGGTGTACACTTAAATTGGGTGAAAAATCTCACGGAAATCCAATTTGACGTAATGGGCCGCTTTTCATAAAAAAATCTCTCGAAGTAACTTTCCCTAATTGGATTAAACTTGCTAGTCACTGGCTGTTGTAGTTATTGTACAAGTACCCAAAGGAGGCCCTGTGAAGGATGCCTACCTAGCGAGCAAATAATTTTGCCACAAATACTTAAATGTTTAATCTCAATGTGGAAATAGTACGTCCAATAGGATCTGGGTTATGTTTTATGCTTTTAAAATGTCCCGTTTATTTATTAAGAATTCAATAACTTTGTGGGGGGGAAGGAGAAAATGCGTTATGCAACCCGCAATGCAAGATTGCGTTGCTGGGAAGACATCTTTTCCGAATATAGGTTTGTATTTTTAAATTTATTTTTGAGAAATGAACGGGGCATTTTGAAATAAAGACATAATGGAGACCCCAGTGGACGCTGGAGAGAATACATTTTCTATGTGAAATAATTATTTGAAGCGGAAATGTAATTTTGTTTTATTAAAGTTGGGCATCCTTTTGGCTCACCCTTAAACAGATGTTCATGAAAAGATCAATCACAATGTAGTTTTTAAAGGGGTTAGGTGCATTTGATATTGAATCGTCCATGGCAGGTTGTGATAGGCCTATACAGTACAACGTGATATTTAGATCGTATCAACCATAAAATCTTCGCTTTAGTAATGGTAGTTTTGAACAATTTTTTCCCAAACATAAATATTTTTCTAAAAGTTATCTGCTTCAGATATAAACTTGCGCACATTGAAATGCCAAGAAAATCCAAATATTTGGCGTTTATTTACTATGTTTATGGTTATATATCATTATTATCATCAACATTTGTTTATACACCTGGCTTTCTTTGTTTAGCAACTGTTTATGCATTTGTCAGTCCCTGATTCGTCCCCCAACATCTGAAGTGGCTTGACCGGTGCTGATCAACGTATTGATTAACTAGCAAATGACCGTGAAATGGTTTGTTATGCTGCAATAGGTCATCGTAAAATTCGTAACGGGAAGTAAGCGACTCATAAATTCATTCTATGGCCATATAAAGTCGCGATACCATGGCCAATATCAAGGAAAAATGCTATTTAATGGTTTCTATGCTAGAGTTCTGAATAAACATGTCAGGACAGCAGCTCTTGACCAGAATTAATTTTGCAATCACCTCCATTGCTGAAAATGAGATAAATGGAGTTACTACTAGACTGCAATATTCTAAGTTGTGATGCTTTTGTACCGAAGAACTCGTAGGCCAGCTTTTCTCCAAACAAATGGTCTCGAAACTTGTCTCGAAAGTTTTTTTTTATTCCATCATCCAAAAATCCAGTAGACATCATACCAAAATGGAATCATAATAAAAATGAAACTTCTTCGAACCCCAGGCCATCACGTTCGACTAAATAGAACGTCGCGTTCTATAACGCATTTCAAAATGGTGCCAATTTGCTCCAGATGTCCATCGAAACTTAAACGTTTCCTGTCGTTAGTGCCTCTAAAGTTGATCTCAGGTTAAGGTTTAGCAAATGGTTTGTTTCAGCGTTGTTTATTTCATTTAACTTTCCGTTTTTCGCAGAATCCAACCGAATGGTGAAAAAGTGCCTATCAATAAGGAGAACTTGCTTCTCAGAGATTGCATCCTTAAGAACACGGACTACGTGGAGGGGATCGTCGTCTACGCAGGTAGTTTTTTTCTGCTTATTTTTATCTTTTTCTACAATTTGTGCCTATGCATCGATTTTCGCTTTGCCCAGAGTGTTTACTTTGCGTGTAAACTCATCTTCGTCGGATTGTTTCGTTCGGTTAATTTGCGAACGTACCAGTTTTAGCTGCAGGCTGCCAGCTACGCTCCGTCAAAACAGCACTTCGATTTCGCACTTTTTTTTCTTTCTTTTTTCCGTCTTGTTTTCTCGTCCCCCAGACGATTGCGAGAATGCGAAGTTTAACGTCTGAATTAAATGTTTGGCGAGGATTCACCATTTCGAAATCTCGCAAGACTGTTTGTTACGATGCACTGCGCGAAATGCTGACCAAAGCTCGTAACTCGGGATGCAATGAACGTGATGCCACAAGAGTTTAAGACAAAATATCATTGGGAAATTTCGCTCTGCTAGAGCTGAGGAAATCAGTTTTGAATTTCGTACCATTATAATTTGTGATTAAAAGGAATGAAAATAAAACTTTAAAAGTAGACGTCTAACTTTCTTAACCATATTTTTGCAAGCTATTGGTTTTGGGAATTAACAGCTTAGTTGAATATATAATCTAAAATCTCTATTATTTATATGAAAACTATCTAAATTGTAGGCTTGAATTTTACATTTTACGCAATTTGATATTGGTTGTCAGGGATTGAAAGTCCACCATAGGCTTATCAAAGAAAATGTGGAAGTGAAAATCGAAATGGGACATTGGATTACTTTATTTTCAAAATATTATTGATCTCGTGTTATATGAAATCTCTAAATGTTTGAAGTTCTTTTTTTTCTTAAACTTATGTTTTCCTAAATGACCCTCATGATGATTGACCTTGATCACGTCCAGGCAGTAGTGGTCACCGTATAGTCGTTGAATTTGCGAAAAATCAATTCGCGGCATCGTGTGGCTGGTGGTTTAATAATCAAGATGACCAGGTCAATCCTGGTCATCTTGATTAGGTCACCGTATAGTGTCAGCACTGCCAGGTGGTCGTTGCATCAAGTTCTCTGAAAATAATCCTTTAATCCTGACTGTTATTGAATAAGGGAATGAGCACATACGTTCGCGAATGTCATACAAATCATTGGCGACAGTTTTTTACGAACTTGTAGGCTATATGTAGTTTAATTTGATGGACGTCTTTTATGAACAGCCCTTAAAGCGTGCGCTGAACTTTCTGCGTGTAGCTCTCGTGCTTTAATTGCGTATGCCATAATTTTGATGCCTATGAGATAACTCTACTGATGATGTCGAAAAACGGTTGAAATATTCTGTTTTTAAATCCATGAAATGACAGTCGTTTTTCTTTTTTTTATCAGGTCATGAATCGAAAGCTATGCTCAATAACGGTGGTCCGAGGTACAAGCGCAGTCGGTTGGAGAAGAGGATGAATTGGGATGTCGTTTGTTGCGTCATCATCCTCATTGTTTTGTGTTTCGTGGGTGCCACTGGTCAGTTCCTAATTACGCCTTAATTTGTCCTAATTGCCAACCAGCTGTCCGCTAATTCAGCCACTGGAGAGGGATTTGGCCTACGGTGCTCGCCTGCTTTCTAAACAAATTTTGTATTTAAAAAGAAAAGTAAGCCAGATCTGTTATTGAAGATCTGTCTTTTGAACAAAATGCCATTTCAAGGCAGACTAAAAGTACGCCCACCATGCAACAGCAACACACACACAAATCGTTTCAAATACTTATTATAATTACTAAATTAATTTTGTTCCCGTGTAGTCCATTAGTCCATTGTTTATAACCAATTAAATTAGAAAAAAATCTTAAAGCAAGCCACAACTTTGCAAGATGTACACCAAATCGCGGTGTTTGTGCGCACCTAGAAAGTCAGGGAAGAGAAATGATCAGAAAAAGTCAGGGAAATCCCTTTTGAACTTTCAGTGGATGTGCTTTAAGCACTACGGAATTGTTTTAAATTGTTTATAAATATTAATATTTTGGTTTATTTAACGGATAGAAATGCAAATTGCCCATAAATCACTTTGATGTCTTTGCTGCAGCAGTTATATTCCAACTGTCAAATAAATTTACTTGGGTTGGTCAGGGAAATGATTTTGTAAATTTTAGCATGGACCCTGCACTATCATCATGCCTAAATTTGCGTGCAGTGATGGTGGCGACATCTGAGACTTGCTGGGAGACTCGAAATCAGAACGGCCATTAAAATTGATGAGAAAACTGGAGCTATCTAAATTTAGTATATGGTGTCAAGAAACGAGTGGAAAATAACCTTCAGATAAAAAATCTGCTTAGAAATAGTCACTTAAAAATACGAAAAGGAAACAAAATAACTCCAATGTTTTTGAAGGTGAAATTGGAAAGGCGTCTTTCCAAGACTACACCTTATTTCCGTTTTGATTATTTTAGCACTCTTCTTTAATTTTAATGAAATAATTAATGGCATCAATTATCCAGGCAATACATAAGTCGGTACTTCGTAGTGAGGATCGTGTGGTTTCTCCAAGTACAGATGTTATTGACAGAATGATATAAAAAATACACATTTCTTAGAGAATTATTAAAAAAGACGAGCACAATTCAGTACCACCATTGACAAAACCATTGAAAATTTCTCCATACGTATAACGTGAAAAGCCCGATTTAATTAGCGTTTTCAAATAATTCCTTTATTTCGCTGGTTTTTAAGAACCCTGAACACCATCACAATAGTTGTCAATTTCGAAATTCATCCGGAATTGAACTGATGCCTGACATGTGCTCCTGGCACAATGCCACCAGGCCGCTGTTCGTTTGAATCGGAGGATTAATTGTACCGTATTGCCAACGATGTGTTATTATTTCGTTTTCTGGTGAGAAGTGCCTCCCATTCAAATTAGGGCGAATTGAGGACAAACTGACTATTTGTTAAAAGAACACACACATGCATATATGGTAATGTCAGTAACCCAGCTCACTTATAATTGAGAGCATTCTTTGAAAGAAAGCGGGTTTTCTCTGCTCAGGAATAAAAGATGGTTATGCCGATTTCTTGGAAAAGCCGTCAGGCGGCTTTTATTTATTCATGTTTGCGAGCATTTTTTCCCCCTCCAAATATCGATATTGGCATTTTGTGGCGTGGAGAATTAAAAGCAAACCTTAATAACCTACATTATGCGCGAGTGGCAAAGCCCTGTTTTCTCGCGCCTCGCTTTTATTGGAAAGTCCGCCCCAGTTTTTCAGATTGTTATTTGTGAGTTACATTGATGGGAAAATCATTAGTAGGTGGACGAAATAGGACAGTGAAGCGTTGCTCGCTTAGGACATCCTAAAATTCCGCTTGCATTCAAATGCTGTATTCTGTTGGCAGGCTTTTAATTTTTGACTCGTGAATATGTATATTTTTAGGAAGTGGCCTCTGGACGTCTTCCTATAACTCGAGCCAAGAAGTGCCTTTCATCCCGAATCTGGATGCAAAACAGTATAGCCCAGCTTACGAAGGCTTTCTGGCCTTTTGGACGCATGTAATTATTTTACAGGTGAGCAAGGTTGCTAGCTGCAGAATAGGTTTACAGACTTATTAAACCCTGTAGTCATTGATTAAAATGTGGGTCACTGAGTACTTGAACCATAATTCAATAAGT
The DNA here is from genome assembly GCA_034700785.1 of Rossiulus vilnensis. NCBI lineage: Eukaryota > Metazoa > Arthropoda > Diplopoda > Julida > Julidae > Rossiulus > Rossiulus vilnensis. The sequence continues at coordinate 22,180 of JAQIXS010001244.1, read as the reverse complement.
TTTTGGGGCCATGACTTCGATTCTATCATTGGCGAGCTTTGTAAAAATTCCCAAAAGCATTTTCCAATACAAACTGATGCCCAGCAGTATATTTATCCACTTAATTTTGTTCTTCTTTTTGTTGACAACAGTTTAAAATCAATTCAAAATAATAATAAAAATTGGCAAAGAGAAAAAAATTGTATTTAGAAAGAAGGTATATATATTAAAACTGTTAAAGGTAGTAGCTTAATAAATAGTATTCTTATTTATTTAAAATGATTAATATGAATCATGCAATGAATTTCCAAACTTGTTTTGGTTTGCCCTGAAAGAATGTCAAGGTTTATGCATTTATTATGCAAACATTACAGTTCGGTAAGCTTTACTAAACTGAATAATGAAATATATTCTCAATTTATTTGCAAACTTCAGTAAATTCAAAGTGGTCAATTTTATGTTGGGTTCAGGGAATTTTTGTAGAAAAAGGAAACTTAAATACTTTAGTGCTTCGCTTAATGGTCTTGTATTTCGTGGAAGGATTAAATTTTAAATTTTATTTTGCTCTTGCTAAAACAATGGGGTTACCTTAAACTGTTTTTAAAATATTTACAAAAATACCTTGGTCTTATTTCCAATTCGTAAAAGTCACTGATCCTACTCCTACTAGTTATGTGTGGACTGCATTTTTAATAAGACTGTAGAAATTTAAACCTGGCTTCAAATCATTTCACTGGCAATAAAAGTAACTTTGATAATTTTGTAAATCGACTCGTTAAAAAACACACACAGATTGTTGCTTGCAGCGAATATGAATCTTGATTTCGACTTATCAATTGCTAACTCCTTTTGAAACTCCTTTTGGTCCAGTAGCCTTGCAGTGTTTCAGGCGTCTTTAGTATCGTTGGCCAGTGCTTTGGCAACGTGGATTTACGTAGAGTGCAGCTACAACAGTTGCGCCTATCCCACAGTCCAGCAGCTTGAATAAGTTATGAGTCCATCGTGACATGGATTGACACGCAATTCACCTTGATATTCTCTCCCAAGTTCTCGGATCTCTCGTTGTAGAAGATATTGATCGTTCCATTTCGCTCGCTAATGGCAGAAAGCACTTCTTCAAGCTGTCGACAAGGACGGGAGTTAAACGGGGCAAATTGCGGAGCTTCTCGAGAGTGCGATTCCAATTTCTTGCCCTTCACTCTCTGGCGTTAATCGCTGCGTTTTCTCTTAAATTAATTAATCATCCAAATTGATGACTAACCACAGCAAGGAAATGATTGCAACCGAGCTGGTGGGTTTAATAAACCGCACTCGGGTGTCGAGCGTGCGTGTTTTGCCGAGGTTTTTTGTTAAAGCATTGAAGAAAATGAAGGAAACTTGATAAAATCTTAAATGGATACCGTCGAGAACACTTTGTTGCATTAAAACAAAAAGCTTTGTTTAAATTTGCTAAGACATCATAAACTAAAATTCTTGAAAAGGCATTGCTTTTGTTAAATTCCTTAGATACCACAAAATTGTGAGCACTTCAAGTTTTTGAATTATTTTGAACTTATTAAGTTTTGGGGAATGAACATTTGCAATGGTAGCAATTTTAAATTTTAAAATGTTGATTATGTTATTCATGTTTGTACTGCAGTGTCGTGAAGTATTTGGCTGAAATGAAGTTGATTATGGGCGTTCTATCTTGAATGGAAAATTTAAATAATTTTACTAACATTCCAGAATGTTGATGGAAAATTGTGCGAGGTATTTATGAGTGCTTCCTACTGTTTCTATTAGGTGCTGATTCCTCTATCTCTCTACGTTTCCATTGAGCTGATAAAGTTGGGCCAAGTGTTTCTTATTCACAACGACATTGACCTGTACGACCCGGTCAGCAACAAGAGGCTCGAATGCCGCGCTTTGAACATTCCAGAAGAACTCGGTCAAGTGCAGTACATTTTCTCCGATAAAACGGGTACCCTGACTGAAAACAACATGATTTTTCGAAGATGCACCATCGGAGGGGTCGATTACAACCATCATCACCCCAGCATTTCCGACTGTAAGGCAACTTACCTTCATTTTGGCATTGGTAGATTACTTGTTATTTCTTGCCATTGTTAGATGGAATCTTGGTGCTTTCAGGGTCGGAGATCAACAGCCAAAGCAACAGTAAAATCGATGTCAGGGATGGGAACAAGGTGAGAGGCTGTTAGACTCGCATATTTCAACTCCATTGCACGAATTTATCAGTTATTTTCAAGGGCTGAGCATTTCCAGCAAATTCATTTAATCAAAACTCAACTGATGTATCGCTTGCTATCCCCATGGAAAACGTCTGAAAATAAAATTGTCAGACTTTGGTATTTTTTGTCGAAATAATAATTAATGTTGTGATGATGAATATTCGTGAGTAAGCATTCTGTAACACTGCTTTATGTTAAAAATCTACCGTATTTTCTCACATGTTTAGATGCATCTAAGAACAACAACTAAGTCTTAGTTGTTCATAAAATTAACTTTTTACTTAGTTTATTGTTGAGTAAATTTGTTTAATTGAAGCAGATTGAAATTGCCTGTAAAACCATTCAAACTTACCAACACCCTATTTTTAATTACTTTTGAAATTATCCAAAAGAGGATGTCGTTGATCGACATATTTGAAAAATGCGCTTATAAGCTGCACCCCTTTTTCAGATCTTTAGATTTTGGGGGAAAAGTGCTTCTTTTGCACGAGCAAATATGGTATATCTTAAATCGCACTACTTCTGAAACAAGTGCCTTTTTACGTAAACGTTTCTTAGTCCCAGGCTCTACTTCGCAATTTATTTTAATTTTAAATTTATGAACAGAGTGATGGCACTATAATGCTGAACGCCCGCCTTCAAAAAGAGCTGATGCAAATGGACACGCAGCTTATCGTCGACAGTGATCCAGGCTACATCCACCTTAGCCCTCACAATCAACGGATTCAAGACTTCTTCCTTTTGATGGCCGTTTGCAATACGGTTGTAGTGTCCAAGTACCCCCACGAAGACAAGGTAGGGCTTGTTTACTTGTTGTTGTACCCATTCACTTAGCCGATGAAAGGTATTTATTGATAATTTACCGTAATTCACTTTCAGATGAATTCCAGTGGTCTTTATTTGGACACCAGTAACAACTCCTCCATCAGCAGCGATCACGCTTCGGTAGATGGCCGCTACGTGCCTCTGGGGAACAAGAATGGCCGCAGCCTTTTGAGCCCTTTGGCTTCGGCTGTCCGCAAGTCGCGACATCTTCAGTTGCCGGGTCACTCGGGTCGGGCCGTGTCCCCCGTACCCTCGCCGTCGGGAGAGCTGAAACCAATCTACGAAGCCGAAAGTCCGGACGAGCTCGCCCTGGTTAATGCTTGCTTCCAGTACAACTGTAAATTATTGAAGCGGATGCCGGACAGCGTCACGTTGTCTTTACCAGGTAAAGCGGCATCCAGAAATCATGCAGTACTTTCAAATATTTTAAATTTCGGTTACATCGTGGAAATGCTCATAACTATTCCTTTTTTGTTGGTTTTTTAGGCGAAGGGTTAATTGAGTTTCCGGTGCTGCACATACTGCCATTCGATCCCACGCGAAAACGGATGTCAGTCATTTTGCTGCATCCGACCACCAAGGAGAAGATTTTGTATTGTAAAGGAGCGGATTCCACCGTATTTAGCCAGTTGGCACCGCCGCCTGATGAAGGTACTCACAGATTACGTTTGTTATCCTACTTGCCAGCCATCGGGGTAGCTGACTATTTCTTCTCATTTTCTAGAAACTAAAGAAATGATAATTAAAACGCAACAGCAACTTAACAGTTATGCCAAAAAAGGTCTTAGAATTCTTGTCATGGCCAAAAAGGTATGCTTCGTGCATTGCACTGGCAGTTTTCAATGCGGAGTGCTGATTTGGAAAATTGACTTGTAGATAATATCGCCGGAGGAATACGACTCATGGGTTAAGAGGCACAAAGAAGCCGAAGTCACGCTGGAGGAGCGAGATTTGAGGCTCTTGGAGTCTGCCTGTTACATCGAAACGAATCTTCAGCTCTTGGGCTCCACGGGCATTGAAGATCGGCTGCAGGAGGGCGTGCCCGAGTGCATCGCATCCTTGCGGCAGGCCGGAATCATCATTTGGGTGCTGACGGGCGACAAGCAGGAAACCGCTGTCAATATCGCATACTCGTGCCATCTCTTCACGCACGACATGGAGATAATCTATCTCAACGCTAGATCAAAAGTAAGTCCGAAAGCTTGGAATATTCAGCTACACTTTTTTGTTTTCGGACACCGACATTTTGCATCCATGAAAAATTTCCAAACTTTAAATTGAATTTTTGGCAACAATTAAATCGGTCATTTGGAAAAAGTGGAGATGAATCTTTTTCCAAATGATAATTTAATTGCTCATCTTTTTAATTCCAGGAAGCCGCAGAGGCCACTATAAAGTTTCATTTGGATGAAATTGACAAATATCAGGCCACGCGCCCATCTACACCGTCCAGTATTAGCAACGCGTTTGTAGGAACCCCCGATCTCGTGGAGAGCCGAAAAAGGGGGTTGGTCATCGACGGGAGGACGCTAACTTTCGTCCTTGAGAAGAGCTTCGACAGCACTTTTTTGGAGTTAGCAGAGCATTGCAGCGCAGTTCTCTGCTGTAGGGCGACACCGCTTCAGAAGGTGGGTCTTTACCCGAATAAGCAGAAACGAGTCTGTTTTGATGCTAGAAGTGTTTTGGGAAATAATGCCTTTGTCTCCGCTAGGCTTCCATTGTAAAACTGGTTAAGGACCACCTTCGCGTGCTCACCCTGGCCATTGGAGATGGTGCTAACGATGTCTCCATGATACAAACTGCTGATGTGGGAATCGGGATCTCTGGCCAAGAGGGCATGCAGGCGGTGATGGCCAGCGACTTCGCCATGGCGAGGTTCAAATATTTGGAACGATTGCTGTTGGTTCACGGCCACTGGTGCTATGACCGGCTCGCCCGCACTATATTGTATTTCTTCTATAAAAATGCTGTAAGTACATTACATGTAGATGACGTCCCCGTAGAACCCGAATTAGATAATTTTGAAATTTGAAAAATGAGCAGTTGGATTTTGTTGTGAAACACTAGTTTTTGTCCCAAACTTCATGGTTCCCAATCAGTTTTGATACTGCTCAAAACATGAAATAATAAATAAAAATTTTATTTTATAAATATTTTTGATAAAGTCAGATAATTTTTTCAAAAACTTGCAAAATTCAGGGTCGTTAAGAATTTTTGGCGGGTACCCTGAACTTTGTTTTTCCATAGATTCCCATTTAACATCAACATGTAATTTTGACAGAAAATGAATTTTTTTCCGGCAAGATGCATTTTACTTACAATGAATGTCTTAGATCTGAATTATGACATTTTTTATGACCAAGATCAAGTTCATTAATTTGTCAGTAATTTTATTTTTATGTTATAACGGGATACCTCGTTTATCGTTTGCACCATAATTATATTTCGTCGTAATTTGTTATCATAGGGTTTGATCTTCATAATTTTTTGGTATCAACTCTACTGCGGCTTCTCAGGGATGGTGGTAATCGAGCAATTAAATGTCATGTTATACAATTTGATATTTACATCTTTGCCGCCTCTTGTTGTTGGTGCCTTTGACCAAGATGCTCCTGCAAGTCTGCTTCTTAGTCAGCCTGAACTTTATCGCCAAGGAAGGCATTCTGAGGTAAAGTACCTTTGTTTTAAACATCGACGGCCTTGATTTGGCATTGTTTACTAAAGAAAATCGATCATTATAACTCGTTATGTTTTAGGTATACAAACCGCACTCATTTTGGGTGAATATAACAGATGCTCTGTACCAGAGCCTTGTAATTTTTTTCATTGCCACGTGTGTAAGTACGATTTACTTTTGCTGACATTCATGTAACTTGGCAGTACTTCACAGTATTTCATGTTAGTTATTTGTTTTTAGGCATACCATGATAGCGTTGTGGGTATCTGGGAATTTGGCACCACAATAACTATGGCCCTCCTGTTTGTGCAGTTAATTAACTTGCTTGTAGAAACGAAATCGTTTGTGAGTGAACTTTTTCATTTCTGGATATTTATAAAACTTGTCACACACCCTCTTTTGATACTTTCTGAGAAAAAATTACAACTTTGTAAACCTTGTTCCATTATTAAAATGTCTTTTGACAGTGTTTACTGTGTAGCCCAACACATTTTCAGAAATACAGTCAAATATGAAAAATGTATTTTAAACAAGTATTTTCATTTGAGATTTATTTGAAATGGAAACAACTCGTATTAATAATGAAGGGCTTGCTATGTAGCACATTACGATACTGCATTCAAAAATCGACTAAATAATATTACAAGTCATTCAATAAAATGTTGGAAATCTCAAAAAGTAATTTAAGGTATTCTTATGAATAAAAACCCTGGTAATGAACTGTTGTCAGAACAAGCTAGTGTATTTGTAATAATTCAACTCTGTTTATTTTAATTTTTTAGACAATTATCCATGTGGCCTCATTCATCATCAGCATCGGCGTGTTTTTTGCCTTCAATTTAATCTATGACACCATATGCCTGACTTGTGTTTCACTGCCTAACCAATACTGGGTCATCCAAACTTGCCTCACGTCTCCCCAATTCTGGCTCATAGTAGTCCTGATGAGCGTACTTGCCCCTATGCCTAGGTACGAAAATTTGAAATTCGAAAGGCATTCGAGGCCTTCTGATCATTGTTAGATGATTAAATTTTCTCTCTGTCACAGGCTGATCGTCCGAGTATTGCAAGCCACCCTCATGCCTTCTGACGTCACCCGTGCCCTACTTGCCAAGAAGCGAACCACAAAGGTAGCTGACAGAGACGAGTACGGAGTGGCGTGGTCTCGTAACACTAGTGCCTCCTCTGTCTTCAGGATATCTGACCAGCACTCGGCAAACAGGAATGCTCATGTAAATGCCTTGACAGAGATAGCCGCTTGAACTATCTTAAAAAAATCTCACGAAACGAATCTCGTTCGGAATCTAAACGTAAATTCTCGAGACACAGCACGTGGTTGTTGTCTTTGCAGAAGCTTTTCACTTTCAAAAGTGCTTTTGAATATCTGGGAATCCCCATTCTCTGCCTTAGCTAAACAATGATAATCTCTATGCCTGAAATGTTGAAGTTTCCCCAAGTAATCTGTTTAACTCGATGCATGCTTGAGGAAATCTTCCCTAATCCAAAACTAATAGGAAAACTTAGTTCTTCGACCTCCAAGAAATGTGGCTAATAGAATTCTTGTCAAAGATTTTTAATTGCAAGGGTTCGTGCGCATCTGGATGATCAGAGAAAATTCCGTTTGTGCTCTAAAATTAGGGAACTTCCTTATCTGTTTTCACTGAATTTTTAGTGGCACTTCCCAGTGTAAGGTGCTTTTAAGTAGGCTACTAAAGAACTTGTTTATAAATATTAATATTTTTATTTTACTGATGAAAATGTAATTGCCCAGGCGTTGCTAAGAGATTCAAAATCTGATCGTTTGTAATTAACAGATTTAATGTTATTGCTACAGAATTTATTTTTAAAAAGTTGAGATAAATTTACATAAGCTGGTCTGGGAATTTGTAAATTTTAGCACAAAACCTTGTATTTTATGATCCTTGAAATTTTATTTTTGGGCATGATCTCGAAGGTCTTACAAAGCGGTGTTTTTCTATCAGGTGAACCATATGAATTACAAATTCAATGATGCAGCAATTAAAGCTACAAAAATACAGAGCATAATGAAAACCGTGCATTTTTTGAATGAATCCACACGTTTGAATTTAGTTATTCAGTTTTCTCCATTTTACACTAATCGTCAGACCCTGGCATGTGCCCAGAATGTGAGCATGCAACATTTTTTCATTTCTGATGGATGAGAAATTTTGCGTTTTGAATGTGAGAAGCTATGTGCAAGGAGCTTCTTAAGCCATGATAAATTTATAATGGATTGCATACGTTTATGCATCGTGTTATATCTCCTTTCAAGGCATTTCTGCTAATACTTTGCACGCGCGTGACACTCAATGCGTAACCTTGCTGTGACTTAACACACCAAGTGCCTTTGAACTCTTTCGTGTGCTTACAAGGACATTCTAACTGAGCCTAGGCCTGCTCCCTAGTTCGTTTCCTATAGGTGTGTGGTCTTTTTTCTTACTAGTTATTTTTGTTTGTTCTCTTTTCTGATTATTGCATGCTGTTGATGGTGTTTCTTCTTGCTTTCGATCCCGTTTTTCATCTTTTTTTAATTGTTCGTGGTTGATGTGCACGTTCAGCATGCTGTTATTTACTTGCAACTGTTGCACTGATTAAATTCGTTTATTGATTTTATTTTTTTGATTTTTGTTTTCCAGCGTATTGCTCCAGCCCGAGACGAGACGTGCGACGTGCACACGGTGCTGCCTGTAAATAATACGAGCGTTGCTTAAGCGATTCCGATTCCGATTTGCTAGCAGAGGTTGATATGCGCATCGAGTTGTTTTGCGTATCGCCTGTTTTAAATGCAAGTATGTAATGTTTTTATGCCGGTGTCATGATATGATTGGATAAGAAGAAAATTCTATCCATCCCATTTTCTTTTGTTTTGAATAATTCATTAAGTTGAATTTTGCAAACGTTAGGTTTTTAAATTAACGAATTGATGTTGTCTCGCCCATCACGAAGGGTACATTGAGCTCAACAAAGAATTTGTTTAGTGAATTAATGTATGCCGTTCCCCCAGAAAATGGATGAGTACATAAAATCCTCACGCTAGTTGTTGAGCATTTGGGCAAATCTCACAAGAACACTTTCGACTTTCGAAGAAAAATCACCTGTTGCATCCATTTTGGGTTAATCAAATCTCGAAAAACGACAACAACTAATAAAAAATGGTTTTGTAAGGGATAAATGCACATACTGATACGGGATGTAAATCTTGATTTTCTTGTCATTTCTAAACCTGGAATGAATCTCAAAGAGTCCAATACACAGATTTCTCATTTATACATAAGAGAAAGCACTGCATAATTACATCCAATATATGTTAGAAAAATTATTGGAACTTTGTAGCATGCATCTAAAGCATATCAGAATGCTTAATCCTGTTTTTGAATGGATCTGTAATTCTTTAGCCAGATAATTAATGAAAAATGTTAAATGATGATTACAGGAATTAAGAAAACTCATTTTATCAGAGGGGGAACCTCTCAGTAAAAACATTATTTTTTTTTTAAATAAATAGTTTAATGTTGACTTCATATAGGAAACGAAAAGCTGATTTACTATTTTGACTGAGTTCGTGTGTTCTCCAAAGCATATATGCGTTCAAAACGCAGTTTTAGGTGGTTTTGGTGGTGTGATCATGGGGTATTATGGTCACAAGAAAAGGTTCATGTGTTTTTTGTTAAAAAAGCTGGAAAAAATGTGATAAACGTGCTTTTTTTGTATCGGTGACGTTATAATTCACCATAAGCTGATTTTGATGTGCAAAGCTCGTTACTATTTTTCTATGAAAAGTTGAAGATTTATTTAGCCGATTGCATACGCAGCGATTGGTACCCCCGCGTATCATCCAACGTTATTAGGTCTAGAATGCCTTATTAAAATAAATGTGAAATCAGTTTTTCTTGCCTCTATAGATTAGTCATGTGGCATTACCACTTGGCATGCCATCAGGTTTTTTTTACTGAAAAGTAGAACAATATTACTTCATATCACACTGAGGTGTTAGATCTCAAACATTTCAAAATTCTATTTTCACCAAACTACACAGACTATTTTTGAACAGCCATATCCACAATTTCTATACATTTATATGAAAATGTGCTGTAGTGAACATTATCTTAAATCGAACATACTATGTGACTACACAGAATCAAGGAAATGGCGTTAACAATTTATTTTTAAACCATTCATCCCACAAATGTTTGGGCCTCGAATCATTTTACAGAAATGTTAAAACTTAATTATATTCATTAAATAAATCTGCTTTTGCAAATTGCAGGATGCAATATGAAATTGCCAGTTTTTATGCAATGAAAAATTCCAATTATATGAAAATTATTTTATTAGCTTTTTATTTGTAGCTGGTTTAAAAATAAACAGTTAAATACATTTCCTTGACTATTATCATTGCCCAAGTTCAGGATTGTTGAACAACTTGAAGAATTTTGAACATTTTGATATTTAAAAACCTTAATGCCTCTAAGGTATTTTTATAGAGGAAGGATCAAACTGCATTCTTGATTCTCCAGTCACCCATTCCTTTCCTATAGTTTGCCCCATTTTTATAATTGAGGTATTCAAATATCAGTGTTAAGGCAGTCATGATGCAAAGCGATTTTGTTAGAGAATGTACAGTACATTATGTGCTAATTGGCGTTTATCTCTTAAAACCCTGTGAATTAAAATGGGTTTAGTTGGCGCCATTATCCTTAGTTCAAAAATGGTGAAAGCTGTGCAATTTTAAGCTTCGTTGTACTTGATACAACTTGAGGTGTAGCATTAATTTTTTACGAATAATTATCTAAAGAAACTTTTAATTTATTTTGCATTATCTTAAGTGTTACAATTGATACAGATGTCATGATTGTAATGAAATTGAAACCAAGCTGTATATAAGTATATATATGATGATGAATAAATTGAATTAGAATGTTTTAAGGTTAAAGCTGACTTGTCTATGTGCTTCACATCGAAATATCGGAAATGAAGTTCGTGAGTACTTAGAAATTAATCAATGCGGGGTGTTGTTAATACTCGCAAAAATTAGAAAGTATGGAAACCAGCGTTGACATTTAAACCTTTCTCAATATTTTATTAGAAGTTACTCTCTACAACTGAATACTGGTAAGACTAATCCTACTTTTACAATAGTTCATGTCTTTGGATGTGATTCGTCTTGGCTTTTGCTTTTAGAAAATGGATTCCATTTGTTTAACCAACTTCTGTAAATAAATAATTTTTCAATTAAAAACAACACAATTGCAACAGCATGTCAACTATGCCTTTGTTAACTTACTCAGGCTGGTCCGTCTCACTTTCACTAGCTTTGAAAGCTTCTGCTTCTGTCAGTTTAAACAAAATTAGAAATTGAGATATCCAACAAATACATCATTGAATCATAACTAATGTGATCAGCTCAATCAACTAAACATTGCACTAAAAAAACTTAAGAAGTAATAATGAGAGAAAGTCTAAGAAACTTCCCACCTTTTAAGCTTTCAACTAATTGTTTCCGAAATATTCCTTTAAGGGGATAAATGGCCCTCGCCTGAGCTGCTTCATTAGCTTTTTGCTTCCGAATGGCTTTGGCTAGTGTCAAGCCCATCCATTCCAATTCTTCTTCCTTTAATCAGTAAATATGAAACAGTTTTTTTAATAATGGTAGCGTTCCTGTGACTTAAAAAATTGAAATGTAAACTTACAGGAACGATGAACTCCTTAAATTTCTCCAAAATATCTCGTTGCCTGTCAGGATTATCAGTGTATGTGTTCTTGTGAATTAATGCCGAAATCATTTCCCGACGTAGTTGCAAGCCCAGTCGAGATCTTAGGTCAACCACTCGAGTCTGAAAAAAATAATTTCTCTTCAACAATGTCGAAACAAGTGAAAAAAATGGGTCAGTATCTAGTCTTTCGCAAATTTAAGTAAGGTAAGCATTCCGTGCACCAAGATCATTGGGAAGTGGTTCTGTATAGTTTGTCATTAATTACAAATAATCGATCTGCAGTGTGATTTTTCATGAAACTGATTATGAGTTATCTGGATAATACAATTTATTAACGTTGTCTAACCTTTAAAATATAATTATCAAAGCCATGGGCCTTATCAATTAATTCCAATGTACGTTCAGTAACAATGACACTGATGAGTCGATCAAGGATTTCACTGCGAACCACCGCTCGTTTGAGTACAGGGGTCCAAAAGTGAGGGAATCTTTTGGCATATCTGACATCTCGTTTCTTCAATCCCTTAATAATGCCTTCGCCACCCCACAAGCCTTCATCGGCCTCCTTGGGGAATATCAGAGGTATCGGAACGTCTGCCACGCGTTTCCTGAGGAAAGTAAAAGCCAAACAAAATTAATATCCAACCAAACCGATGTGGTATTAAATGATAATGTAACGCAGCTTGCTTTTCGTCAGTTTTTGGGTCTTTTATCCATTCCTTTTCTACTGGAACATAATGCACTGGAAGCGGGTCGTCGAACATACTGATTAAGTATTTCTTGTAGTGGTTCGGCAGGCGGTGGAATATGTGAGACGTTGGGAATTTTTTGAAAAACTTGTAAGCTCTTTCTAGGCTCTGTGAAATATTCAAAAACGAAGTTTTGGGATTGAACTCATTCTTATTCTTGTGCGTCATCGAAAGAACATCAAAAGCTCATTCTTGCAGTTAAGCTTCAACATACCAACGGATTCATGGCTGTGAATCTTTCTTATTCTTCTGAAGACCAAAAGCTTTTCTTTCCCACTTGTTAAAAATTATACTTTTATATTAGAAAACAAGATGAAATCATGAGTGATGATGATCAAACGCTCGTTGCCATAGAATCACAGCATCTCATAGACTACTTAGTTAAGATTAGGAATGGAAATCAATTGCAACGGCGTATCAGAAAAAAGACTTTCGAAGCTTCTAATCAGAGCCAAACCATGGAATTGGTAGGTTTCAAACTAATCAATCCTTTATTAAATGTATATTATATGTACCGAGTTCCAATCTATAAACAGTTATCCGTTTTGATTTCATTAGGAATCTAATATTTACAAAACTACGAATGCTTTTTGGTGCCCGTGTTTCGTGATTAAGCAGATGATGCAGTTAAGCGTCTGCTTTGGCAAACAGGTATTGCCGGTTTGCCTCCATTATTTTTATCATGTTTTATCAGTTTTGTATATTTAATTTGTAGAAAAGGAACGGGTTTTGACAAGGACCGGTTATTCGTATACGATACTTTAATGTCGATTCTGAAATCATGAGCAGAAGCAACGACGAAATCTTCCAATTTCGCGAGTGCTATATTCTGAGGGATCATGAAATTGTCAAAGATGATCTTTGGATTCGTGATGGGAAAATTCTTAATCCCGAAAAGTTGTTTTTTGTGGAAAACGAATATGCTGATATTCAAATCGATTGTGGTGGTGCACTGATCGCCCCAGGTTTCATAGATGTTCAAATAAATGGTTCGTTGCTTTTCGTTAATTAGCACTACAATGTATCGATACTGCATGTTGCGAACACCTCAGAGGTGCTATTTATAAATTATGCATGTTTGTTCATACAGGTGGTTTTGGATACGACTTCTCGTATAATAAAGATACTGTTGAGAAGGGCATTCAAAGAGTGGCACAAGGAATTTTACCCCATGGAGTGACATCTTTTTGCCCAACTATAGTTACTTCGCCTCCCGATTTCTATAAAGAAGTGAGTTGATTGTAGATTAAAACGAAGTTATTGACATGCTATAACTAAATCTTATTGAGTTGTGATGATCATATCTGTGAAGAAGCTATTTTTAGAGCACAAAATTAATGCCATATTTTTTGTAAGTAAAACAAAACATTTGCATGGCGATTTGGCATTTATTTGCAGGCAATGTCTTTCTCACTTAGATTCTTCCAAGAATCGGTCGAACACCAGGCGGTAAAGATGGTGCAGCAATCCTAGGTAATAATCTTTCTGATTAATATCTCAATTACAAGTTTTTCCAGCAACATAATGACGGTTTTCCCCCACAATTTTACAGGAATGCACATCGAAGGACCCTTTATAAACAAGGAAAAACGCGGTGCTCATCCCACCCAGCATATTCGGACTCTTGAAAATGGCATAGAGGATGTCTTGAATGTGTACGGGTCACTTCAGAACGTGTCCCTTCTCACCCTAGCACCAGAACTTCCGAATGCCTGTCAAGTTGTAGAAACGTTGACTGAAATGGGAATTAAAGTCTCACTAGGTTTTTCAATTTTCATGTCAAACAAATCAGTGGTTTTGGTTGTTTTGATTTGCTGAATATACATAAGAAATATTTGCAGCAATTGAACTTTGCTTCAAAACGTATACATTTATTTTGAAAAATTAAAGGCTTTTCATAAGATTTGAAATACAAATTTAATACCTGTATATTCATTTGAAGAATGTGTGCAGCAGATATAGTATTTACTGCATAACATTTCCATTGCGTTTATTACATAATTTGGGTTTTCTTCCAGGGCATTCAATGGGCAATTTAGTTGATGGCGAAAATGCAGTGAAACATGGAGCTAATTTCATTACTCATCTTTTTAATGCTATGTTGCCTGTACGTATGTATGTCTAAAATCTTTTGCTGATTACACTGCTTTCGACTTAAGACTAATGGTTTAAACTTTCACTTCATTTTAGTTTCATCATCGTGATCCAGGACTGGTTGGTTTGTTAACCAGTAACGTTGTCCCAGCACAGAAAACTGTGTTCTATGGCATAATATCGGATGGCATTCACACACATCCGGCCGCTTTGCGAATCGCTCATCGTACTCATCCAAAAGGTAAAACATTTAACCCTGTTTCGATGTTTATATTAGTATGATATGATATGGTTAGAATATATTGCCTTCTTCAAGGATTGGTACTTGTAACTGATGCTGTGTCTCCCATGGGCTTATCGGAAGGGCGTCATCGCTTAGGACAAGAGGATGTTGATATTATCGGAGGCAGAGCATTAATCGCTGGTACCCAAACACTCTGCGGAAGGTAATTATTGTTGAGTAGATGTATCTGCTTCAAAGGATTTTAGAATAATGCATTTTTGTTTTTGAAAATTTCAGCATTGCTACAATGAATGAATGTGTGAAACATTTTATCAAGTCAACAGGTTGGACAATTTTGCCTTTATTGGAGTCTTTAAACGCAACCACCACTCTCCAGACGAGAAAATAAATGTAGCATTGATAATAAGAAACTAAATTTCTCTCTAATGTAAATCATTTTGTATCATTGCTTGTTCGAATATTTTTACCCATTATTCTCATAAAATATTCCCATATGCTCAAAAAACGAAATTACCCACTTTTCATAATTTGTTTTTGATGTAAGGAATTTTGAAGCAGTATTTTTTGTAATGTATATGTTTGTTTAATTACAGGTTGTTCAAAAGTTGATGCTTTGGAGTGTGCCAGTTTGCATCCAGCTCAGGTTTTAGGAATAGAAGACAAGAAGGGAACTTTAAAATACGGGGCAGATGCTGATTTCGTGCTCCTAGACGATAACCTGAACGTCCTGTCCACATTTATTGCCGGTGAAAATGTTTGCGAAAATACTTCGCTGTACAAGCCAAAGCGAAAGATAATCAGTAAAAATAAACATTGAAGTGAGCAAATAATGGGTGTCTGCAGCCAGATTATAGAATGCGCGTAGAGCGCAAATTTTCTGGGAATTTAGGGTTAGAAATACGTAGAATATTTGTTAGTGAAACATTTGCTTAAACACACCTACAAAGGTTAAATGCAAACATTTTCTGCGTATTGTCGCTAGTGTTGCTTCAGTTATTTAACTTTACCGCCTTGCAGCACTGTTATCCCAATAAGGAGTTTTAAAGGCATGCGCTAATCGGAAACACGGTCGATGCCCTACGTGGTTAGGATCAACCGAGGCTCGCGTTACTGGTTAGGATTATTGGAGTAGTTTTTGAAGAAGATTGGATGATTCGTTCGCAGTCAAATTTCTTTGCATTTCTTGTTTTAAAAACTTACAAGGCCTATGCCTGCATTAAATAACATGGCTGCAGTGGATACCCAACGGCGAAACGTAAGTCGTTTCGTATTAATATTTTATTGAGGTAACGGAAAATTGCCGGTTAACGGATCCAAGGCCTTGCAGAAACAGATGCCTTTTGATTGTTTGCTTGTCAATCGCAACCCCAACTGTTGTCTGAGAATGACTCATCATGCGAGGAACATGGAATCTCACTTTGGTTAGCGAAGTGAAGTGGAGATTTCCGTTGCGATTTTTGAGAATGGGACAAAACTTGTATTGAAATTGGAATTAAATGCGTTCGGTTCATTCAAAGAAGCAATGATTCGCCTAATGAACTCGCGAGGGCTGCTCATAAATATACGGGCTCAAGGGCCGTTGCGGCCCTATTGCTTTTTCGAAGAGATTTGTATTTGTAAATCTCCAGAATTTATGATCTATCTTCCAATAAATTTCCATCCTATTTTACCGAAATCATAGTTTTCTTGGTATTGGAAGCAAGTATTTTGAGAATTATATTGTGTCTCAAAAACCGCATGGAATGTAATTTGTCATGCAATAACTATCACTGAACGTTCCAGTGACAGATTTTTGAAATATTCGCTACTTTTGAATGATGTAAATTTTGTACGTTTCCATCTGAAATCTTCTCATGGTGGCAGCTGGTAATGTATTAAATATAAAAATTTTACATAAGTTAATACCGTGAGGCTATTAAATATTAATAGTAAAATCAAATTAATTGATCTGAGAGCAGTTGAATATACTGTTTATGAGGTGTTTTGGGTCAAGCAAGACATCTGGATCATCCTGAAACAGACCTACAAATAATTGCCTATAATATTACATGTAATTGTTAGGCTATTGTGACCTCAGATGGATAGGTGGCTGACTTGTGCATGGCTTGTTTATTTAGTAGCTGGTAAATTCCCTAAATGCAGTAATTGCGACATGATTCCAGCTTGCAACTGTTATTTGTTTAAAAGGAACATATGTCTAGTTGTTTTTTTTAACCCAAGACTTATTTGTTTACAAAATACTAAACATACTGACTTCATCCTTTCCCTAGTTCTAGACTTGTTAGCTCTACTATAGGCTAAAGGATGTGAATCACTGAGTTAAAGGGTGTGGACTAAAAGCTTAGGTGTAACTTGTTAAGCCCTGCACTATGAGTTATTCAAGGGTGGATGATTGAGACCAATTTTTTTTAAATTGAACTGATTCACAAATGGAAATACTTGATACTGGATGCAAATACGTTTCTACTGTGTAAATACTATGGTAGATAGCTTATCATGACTTGACAATCGCTATTGTATGTAAATAAACATATTCATAGGTTCACTGACCTCAGTGACTTGAAAACATGGCCCAGAGTTACTGATGTTTTTTTTTATCAAGCAAAAAATGCTGACACGGCAACAACAAAAAATCAAATAACATTGAACTAAGGTTCATCCTTCATACAATCTTCTCCTAACCTTAGTGGCCTACAGTGTATTGAATTATAAATTTCACCAACCGGCTTTGTTCGATTTTCCCATATTTGCATGATGCTTTCATTTACCATCTCAGCTGAAATATTATTTATGGAGCCAATTTACCATTCATACCAACTTATTGCGATGCATATAGAGCATGTTGTCCAAGCCATAGGCCTGCATTGCTTTCAAGTCATATTTAGTATGCATTACAGTACATGAAGTGTATAAGTGCTTTTAATAATTTATTACATTCATGAAATCACTAGCGTGCAATTATTATCAAAGCTTGGTCTGACTAATTTGGTATCAAGTGAAGTTTTAATTGCAAAGAGGCGATATGAAGAAAGTACAGGAAATGGGCATGGCCTACTTCCCAAGGAGGATATTTAACATTCTTTTTTGAGACTACTTTATAAAGAATTCCCTTAGGCAAGCTTACTTTCTCTACAGGAAATTGGTGTTCTCTGCATATAATTGATAATTTAAGAGCTAATATTAGAAAATATTTGTCCCGATTTTTTCTAGGGTAATGCACCTAGTTATAATTCGATCGTTTGTCTCAGTTTATCTTATAATTGAAGCTCCTCATTTATTTCTTTGAATTCTAGAGTGAAAATCAGACAAGAAACATGAAATTGAACGGGCACGTTGGATTCGACAGCTTACCGGATCAATTGGTTAGCAAACATGTTCAGCAGGGGTTCGCATTCAACTTTCTTTGTATTGGTAATTACATTTTGTTTTCCGTGAATTACTCATTTACAGAATAGCATGGAAATATAAAATTGTGCATTTCTCAATCCGTTTAGGTGAAACTGGTTTGGGGAAGTCCACAATAATGGATTCGCTATTCAACACGAATTTTGAAGCTTCAGCCAGCGCTCATAGCTTACCTTCGGTTAAATTAAAAGCCCATACTTATGGTAAGTATATCACGGTGTACATAAATATTTATATGATGGAAAATTTAGGGTTTTTTAATAATATGGGTGTGGCTTATATTTTCAGAATTGCAGGAAAGCAACGTTCGTTTAAAATTAACTATTGTTGATACTGTTGGCTACGGGGATCAAATCAATAAAGAAGACAGGTAAGAAGCTTTTTCATTTAATTCAATTTACTATTTCAATTTGAAAGAATTATGGAGAACGTTATGTAAATTCAATTTCTATTACTGACCTAAACCGATCAAAAATTTTAAAGTTTCTTTTCAATATTGTTTATAGTTTCAAAGCTATTGTGGATTATATAGACCAACAGTTTGAAGCATACCTTCAAGAGGAGTTAAAAGTAAAACGTGTTTTATCCACTTACCACGATTCTCGTATTCACGTTTGTCTGTATTTTATCTGCCCCACGGGGCACGGGTGAGTGCTCGTTGCCGGTTAACTAAGCTAACTTAGCAAATTAACATGCAATAAAGGTCTAAATGGATAACGTTTCTTTAGATTAAAATCCATCGATTTGGTGTGCATGAAGAAATTAGACAGCAAAGTTAACATCGTTCCTATAATAGCTAAAGCAGACACAATTTCCAAGGCTGAGTTGCAGAAATTTAAAATAAAGGTAAGTTTACGTCTGAATTTAGTTAAATTCATTTAATAGTTATTGCAATATTTGCTAATATGTGAGAAATATTTTCGCAGATTATGAGCGAGTTAGTAAGCAATGGAGTGCAAATCTATCAGTTTCCAACTGACGACGAAACCGTGGCTGAAGTTAATTCTGGCATGAACAGTCACTTACCGTTTGCTGTCGTCGGAAGCACTGATTTTATACGGGTCGGAAATAAAATGGTTCGAGCGCGGCAGTACCCTTGGGGGACTGTCCAAGGTAGCGTAGTATTAACTGTCGCCAAAAATTACGTATTCAGCGAAATGCAGCTGTCGTTAATTCCTTGCCTGTGATGCTGCGTATTGTATAGTGGAGAATGAAGCTCATTGCGACTTTGTCAAACTTCGAGAAATGCTCATCAGGACTAACATGGAAGACATGAGGGAACAGACTCACAGCCGACATTACGAGCTGTATCGTAGGGTACGATTGGAACAGATGGGCTTCTCGGATGTGGACTCTGATAACAAGCCTGTTAGTTTTCCAGAAACGTACGAACTGAAACGACAGGAACATTTGCACGTAGGTTGCGTTTACTAATTTTTGATCAAAGTGTATATTAATGATTATTAATTTACTAATATTTAATTTTTATGTCATTTGTGCTCAAATTGTACGATTATTTATTCACATTCGAGCATTGCCTCTTTGAAACATTTCAACATTTATCTGATTTATATTTAGGAGTTACAAAGGAAGGAGGATGAAATGCGACAAATGTTTGTCGTACGCGTTAAAGAGAAGGAGGCAGAATTGAAAGAAGCCGAGAAGGATGTAAGACTTTTAATTGCCACTTGATATACCCTCCATGGCATTGCAGGGCACTTTGAAACTTAGTTTTTTCTTTACAGCTGCACTCCAAGTTTGATCAGTTGAAAAAACAGCATGCCGATGAAAAGAAAAAGTATGAAGAAACGAAGAAGCAGTTGGAAGAGGAAATCAATTCTTTCGAGATGCGGAAAACCATGCATGCTGCCAAGCAAGCGACGCAATCGCACACGCTCACGCTGGGCAAAAGAGGGAAGAAATAATTCTGGTCGTTGGACGAGCGCCCTGTTCGGTTTGCTAAACCAAAGCGTATACTTGAACTTCCAATATTTCGATTCATCATCATGTGTAGGTATGATAACCTTATGTCATACCTAAGCACTGTCTCTGTGTTCTTGATATCTGTGTCCTTCAAATACAATAGCTGCTTAAAGAGTTTCAGCAGTGTTTCCAGTCAGTCAATTATGCATTCTATTGCTGTATATTTATTGCCTCTACCGTTTTTTAAATCAGACTGGCAGATCTGGAGAATGGAATCTGTAGTTCAGATAATCTCAGTAATGCAAGGAGACTTACCAACGTACATAAAAATGACTAAAAGGAATAGTGACAAGAACAAAAACGCTCATTGTGTTCAATAGTGAGGCATTAAGAACATGTATAACAAGCGCATACATTAAGTAGTATTTTTTATATTGTTTTCACTGCAAATATCCTTTTTTATATCTTCTTGGTAGACCCCTATAAATTGGAACTATGAAACGTTTTCCCAGATCTGCCATGATTTTCATGATTTCTAAATTACCTGATTCATCCGATTGAAATTACCATTTAACGAAGCTGTGCCATTAAGATTTATTTCACCCATTAATAAAAAGTTAGTTACTCATTATCCGCCATTAGTGGGAATCGAACGGCCTCATTGTTAAGTGTCATTTGCAAAGATAGCATTCTGTATCAAATTTCACGCTTGACGGTGACGCCATCATGATTCCTCATGGAGCTCAGTGAGGTTTTGAATTAACTATATGATCATCTCCAGCAAATTATCAACATGTATATATATAACTATGTATGCTCGTACTTGGTTTAGCTGATAATTTATTAATAGCAATTTGCATAGTTGAATTTAATACCTGCGTTTTTGGGTGAAGGCCATTAATTTTTTTAGAAAATATCACATCAATATTTAAATTTGACCAAGCTGCTCAATAACCATTCTTTAAGAAGGTTACAGATATCAAATGTTTGCTTATAAAAGTGGAAGCCAGACTTTAAATATTGTATGCTAGCAAATTGCATTGGTAAATTATTGGTCAAGTTTTGAATCTTAAAACTAAGCAAGTGTCGCAGCCGAGATATATGCCACTGCAAAATCTTTTGGGTGCTTTATACAGGACGTAGCGAGGATTTTGAGGATTGTGATCCAGCATAATTTATGGATGACGTTTATGACTTTTAATTAAATTGCTGCTTTGGCACCTCTACTGAACTCCTTACAAGTTGAGATTTCACAGATTTTCTGTGTAACTAATCATGCTTGCACCATAGTAATTTAAATTTTGCTATGTGCAATAATTCCTGCAATATCTCCTGAACTTTAGCCAGTGTCGTCGGTTATTTTGACTAATTTACGCCTAAAATTGAAATAGGTTTGAAATTTCAAAATAATTTACAGTAGTTTTTTTATAATTTTTATATATGCTTTTATAATTTATAAGACACGTTTTATACTTTTTTTCTTAAGTTTTCATTGGATGCGATGATCAAATGTCGACCTTTACTATAAACGGTTCTCTTTTCACATCTTCGTTTAATAGGGCTACAACAAATCTGATAATGAAGAGCCATCCTGAATTGGGTGTTCGGTTATTTGCGCAGAATTACATTTCTTACCCTACCTTTCGAAACCCGGTAAAACTGTGGTTTGAATTCAGACTTTCCTGAAGATTAATTTGAATCAAAGTAAACTAACCGTGTCTTATTAATCTTGTTTACTGAAGTCAAAATTACAGTTGTGTAGAATTTCTCTTCGTTTTGCAGAGATGGGAATTGCTTAACTTAGACCTTTGAAATGGTGTCACAAAACCAGAACGAGCAGTTTTATTCTGATACACACTTACAAATAAACTTGTTTGACGTTGTTTTATTTTAAATTAAATAATTATGAAAATTTTAAGCAGTCCTTGAATTACACATATTTACTGCATACAGCTTATTTAGTGTAATATTGCTGTTTTTCTTTTGTAATAAAATGTTTTCTTTGCAAATTAACCACTCCTAGTTTGTGTTCTTTCAATTTGTTTCTATGTATGTTTTATTTTAATATTGTACATCGAGCCTTATGCAACATTTGTTTATTTTGTTTTTGTTTAATTGGGTTTATCAGCAGGTTTACATTTTGAGGAACATTTTAGAAGAGAATTTGTTTTACTTTGCTTATGTTATACTTGTTTTGCACCCTGTATGTTTATAGTGTTGGTTGTGCTCACTGTGTGGCGCTGCAGTAGACGAGCTGTGCGTGTAAAGTTATAATCACGGAATTCGCACGTGTTTTGAGATGTTTTAGCAATTGTTCT
>JAQIXS010001243.1:0-32043 GCA_034700785.1 Rossiulus vilnensis | reverse complement strand
CCAAAAGCATGGGGAGTTACATAAATTACGAGACCACACTTATTGGATTTTTCAACCCCCCCCCCCATTTCGAAATTATAAACCAAAGCTGGAACCCTCGTGGACGACCAATTTTACATTGGGGAAAAATAAATTTGCCACTTAAAAGAAGCATTTGAAGAAAAAATGCACGAGCCAAATATGGCTAAAACTGGTCCATATGTCCGAATCTCATTCGTACTGATCAGCAGATACGCGAAAAAGCGTTAAGGCCAGATCCAATTCATCGTGTAATTGCGTTTTTACATTAAAAAATAAAAGGTGCGTCCCACCTTCACTTAGTTCGCATCATTTTCACTTAATCCTATTATTATTATTTTCACGACTAGATATCAAACCCTCAGAATTCCCCAGTCTGATGGACGATATTGGAGCGATGTACGTATTAAATAAGGATAGACAAGGACACCGAATAGGTAAGTTGGGGCGCGGCGTGATTTCGCCGTATTTGAAGATGAAGTAGTTTTCCAAAGTATTTGAAATAGTCGACCAATAAATAAGGAGTTTTAATTTTTTTTTAAATTTTCTTCCTCGTAGTCGTGATGCACGTAAGGCGCTATCGAAAGGAGCCCATCATCGCCGGTCTGGTCAGGCGCTATTTTATCTTTCAGATGGAGAAATTACTAAAAGAGGACGACCAGCATCGCGTCTCCATCCTCTTTGACCTGCACGGAGCTGGATTAAATAATGTCGTAAGTTTAGGGGGAGGAATATGAAACAAGGCCACACTTTTTTTTACTTCTTTCCTCCCAATCGATGGCATCGACGTAATCTCTCCTTTTATCGTTAATTTTTGCAGGACATGGACTTTTTATTTTTCATGTTTTCCTGTTTCAAGACGTATTATCCTTCGGCCGTTGGTGAGTCTTGGCGTTTGTTTTTTTTACTCAGTCCTAGTTTGCTATTCGGGAGTCGGGACGCTCTAAGAAAATTGCAGGGGAAAAGAAAAATCGTTCACGATGTTTTATTTAGGGCCGGTTGCACCAACAGATTTTAAGAAAAAAAAACAAGGTAAACCTCTGGTTAACTAAGGAAAACTAAGGTGGTGCTGATAGGCAGGGTTAAACTAAGGCATGATACTTTCGCTAGCAACTTTTTGTTGCTAGCGAATCCATTAATTTTAATAAAGCCAGGTTCGCTACACTTTTATTTAATCTACAGTGGTGCAACCGGTCCTTAGTGAAGTTTCGAAATACCGATTCGAAACCGTAGAAAAAGTGCAAAATTTGATGAATGTCCTTGTTTATGGGCGACCCCTTTTCTGGTAAATTGTTTAGCCGAAGCGCCGCCGCGATGTTAACGAGGAGCGCTCAGCCTAGAAACGATTTCTTCCTCAAACGAAATTAAAACAAATTCCGGTTGAATGAAAAAGTGTTCACGCGTACCAATATCCAAAAGGTGTGCATTTTTAGTCGTCTTCGCCCACGAATCTAATCCGATGCCGTTTATTTGCGACTTTCAGCTCACATCTTGGTTTTCGACATGCCATGGCTGTTCACTGGTAAGTTAAAAAACGCTTTGTGTTTAACGTATCTTGTCATGAATGAAATGAGCCTTCGAAAGGTGTCCGAATTTTTATTACCCCTGTGGCAATTCAGTCTAACAACAAACGTGGACTTAATCGGTAGCTCACATTTAATAAGTGGCACGTTTTCCATGCCTAAAATCCCAAAAGGAGTTCGTGGAAAGGCCCGTTATGAATAACGTTCGTTCCGTTTCCCTTGTAACCGAGCGAATCTTTATAGGGGCCGGAATTTACGTGAATGCATACCCCTCTAGCCATGTCCAGTACGCTTTAAGTTTTAGCTTTAAACAAGACAAAATAGATTTAAAGGTATCAGATCAGTACTGACGCATATTATAGCCACAATCGGCAGTAATCCAGAATTTTTTTTCTCCGTATTTCAATCACTTTTACCAAGGTTTTAATTGCTATATTCGCTGCAAAAATATTTCTACTTCAAATACGTATTATAATTACTCAATTTATTTTTTTCCTATGTAGAATTGGTCGCCCACTAGGGTTTCAGCTTCGGTTTACAATCTCAAAATGTCCCGTTTATTTGTATAAAAATAATGAAATTTTAAAAATCCGCCGAAAAAATTCGAAGGAGATTGCCATGCACGGACGCCGTTTTAGGAGGTAACGGTGTTTTTCGAATTTCTACATTTTTGTATAAATAAACTGGGCGTTTGGAAATTGTTAACCAAAGCTGAAACCCTAATGGACGACCAATTCCACATTGGTAAAAGAAATTGAGCAATTATAGTAAGTACCCGCTTCCACCGTCCGGTAGTGTCCAGTATTTGCAAACCCTTCACCCCTCCTCAGGCTCCACCAGACGTCCTCTATGGATGACCCCCCAACCCTTTGTTCTAGCCTAAGATGACCCTCGCTTCGACTTGTATTGAAAAGTCAAATAAGTTTTCTTTTTAAAAATGGTTACATGTGCAGTTAATTATTGTCCTATAAGCTGAATTTCTGATGATGGAATGAAATGTGTGGTCGACGATGTCAAGATATGACCGCAGAATAATGGTTTTGATCGAATCACCTATGTGACGTTCAGATTCTGTATGAAATGAACAGTTTTATGCAAGCGGATGAGTTTAAAAACTATTATATTAGTTTGTATTTGGACTTATCCTTGATCAAGAGCGATTTGGTACATGTATTCAATGCGGATCCTTAGTTCTTACACTACTGAAGTAACTGAAGGCGTTTTAGGCTTTTAGGAAAGAACGTTCTGTCCTTGCGCGAATTTCACTTTTAAGACTTAATGCATATTTTGTGGTCACCTCCTCGTTTTTCTTTTGCAGCCATGTGGAAAATTGTGAAAGGCTGGATGAACGCTCGGGCCGTGGCCAAAATCAAGTTCGTGAACAAGAGCTCCATCTTGGAGTACATCGATCCTGATCAGCTGCTAGAGGAGTTCGGAGGCAATGTGAGTCAGACGAAGGAATTTCCTTTCGATTATCTGATACTGGGTAAATGAGTCGTTGTTGTTACCCGGTAATCTAAAATAATTTGGTGGCCGTGCCGTCCAACGATTAATCGTGGCTCCGAGAGCAACGGGCAGTAATTTTTCGTTTTTTTAATATTTATGAGGGTGGTTCTGCCGCCCCCGATAATCATGCCATAATAGCACCGTATTAGTATTAGTGATGGCGGCGGCGGTGATGGTGATTCAGGGTAACCTTTTTACCACAGTGGCGATCTTTCGTTAAATACTTCTCCTTCCGGTTTTACATGCTTAAAAAGGCCGCTCGCAGCGATCTATGCTCTTGTCCTCTCTGCCACTGCCCTGTTATTGTCATGAACGAGGTGTTGCTAGACTTTTTATTTCCGCTTTCCCTTGCCTGCCTGCCTGCCTGCCTTCGTGTGCCGTAAATCCCTCCAGTGTTCACATCTGCGTCACTCGCTGCATGTTTCGTTGTCACTTTTGGTGGTCGTCGTAAGGGGAGTCTGCCATCCGCATTGCGTTCGAACGTCGTAGGAAAATTTCCGAGAAGTGTTCTTGGAGCTTCGAGAGTTTCAGTAAATGCTCTTACGCGTGTCATTACACGACTGGAAAGCTAAGGTCTCCGCTCTCCACGAATTTTCCATGAAATTTCTGGAGGTCCCCCAACGTTATCAAATTTATAGCCTACTTGATAAAGTATACGTTCCGTTATTTTCAAAATAATGGCATTTGTACGATATTGTACGATAAAATCCCACGTCTGTAGTCGGCGTTTTTCAAAATTTCCTCCTACGGCGTACAAGTATTAAAACTAATGCATTTGCTAGCAAGTTTTCGTGGTTTTTTTAGTTAAGCCCAGTTTTGAGTCGATTTAGGCATTGACCGATATGAAAGTTGGCCCCCCCCCTCCCCAATTGGTCTGTGGCCATCTCGATTCTGAACCCCGCGCACGCCTATGGCCGTCCGCTCTCCAAGAATTTCTGGTTGATTGCTTCTTGTTTATCATGTCATCATGTACTTTAATCGTTCCTACAATGTTCTCCAAGCGGACGACTTTCTCCTTTACTGCACACGAGAATTGGGTTTTTTTGTTCTTGGTCGTCGTTGATTTCGGTTGGTGCTTGCTGGAAATTTCCATTGGCGATTCGACCAATACCTTTTAGTGGCACTTTCCCGGGTTTTAGGTGGAAAGGGAAGCTTAGAGGTGCTGAAAATGCACGATGCGGGCATCCGGTTATGATATAGCCGCATTATTTCATCAAAAAAAAAAAACTGCTTTTAAGCGGTGGTGGTCTTTTTATCGAAACGATTACCACAGGGCCCTGTTCCACAAAACTGCCACGCACTAATGATTCACAAGCTACGAGTGCAATTAAATATGGTGAAATAACAACAGTGTTCCCACCACAAAGTAGGTGCGCACACTCTTATGTTACGCTTAATAATTAACTAGCAAAAGTCGGCCATCTTTTACTGGTCAGCTGACTGAAAATATAAAAAAATGGCTTCCCGAGAAGTGAAAATGTAGCTCTTGCAAAAATGTTGTTCTTCGTAAACATTTTTTTAGCTGCTTTTAATTCTGATTTATTGGCACTTGTCACTGCTGCCATTCGACCCACATATTAAATGCTTTTAAAAACAAAACTTTTTTTTTCCAGAAAAAGACAGCCACTAATAAAAATATCTACCAAACTTCAACCACCAGTTGAATTTGGGCAATAAATTACGAAATACTAATACGTTCCCCGAAACAAAAAAACTCGTACTTTTTAATTGCGGTCTTGTAACTTGTGTTTGTATGAAGTACTAACTGCATGTTACGAGTGAATGTTTTGTGGAATGCATTATTTTAAAATATTAGTGGAGTCTTAAATTAATTTCACTCGTAATTATTAGTCCCTACGTTTTTTTTGTGGAATAGGGCCCCTGGCAGGCCAATGATAATCGTTGGTTGTCGGAACGCCCGTCTGATGGCAATAAGCGTTTAATATCGATTTTAATACCTCACATTCCCGTTTTAACAGTCGTTTATTTAGATCGCTGTTTTCTCTAGACCTCATTTTTGGTTTTTGAAAAATTCCTTTATCGAGCGAATAAATAATTGGGGGTGGCTCTCTCATTCCGGAGGGATTGGCGACGTTTTTTTTCTTCTCTTTTGTTTTATGTGTGTATGTACCTGTTGATTTATAAAACTGTTAACATTATCCAGTGATGTGTTTGTTGGTTATTTTTACGGTGACTTCCTAAAATTATCCCTAAGGGGTTATCCGTTATTACTTTTTGAGGAAAATTTCCCTAAGTTGGCGGGGGACGTTCATCCTATATCGTACACTTCCGAGCACTTTGATTTTGCTCCAGGTACGATTTAAACTCTCATTAATTTTTAAAAATGTGTCCATCTCGGATTTTCAACGCAACCCTTCTCGGTGTCTGTCTTGCTGTCTATTGTCGTTTTCACGTTAGGCCTTATATTTAATTAATTTAATTGTGTTTTTTTTTACCAATTCCTTTTCCCTTCCAATGATAATTCACTTTTGAATGCTGCCTGTGCTTTTGATCTTTTGTTTCGTAGATAGCGCTGTGTCCGTGTTTTCTGGACGGCTTTCAAAACCAAGACTTAAATATTTTTTTAAAGCTGCTCGAATCTTTCTGCGCTGCACTTTTTCGCCCACTCTTTGTTTTTCTCCAATTTTATATTTCTTTGCGCTAATTTTGAGATTCGCGAGTTGGTTTTGAGGTTCATTCAGCGGCGCACCCAAGGAAGGGGGGAGGGGGGATTAGGGCCAAAAGCTGTCCAGGATTTCATACTAGACAAATGAAATTTTCTTGCTTAAATAGCCTTATTTTACTATTATTTCTAAACCAGTTTTTTTCAAAATGTTCGCTCAAGGCGTTTATTTTAATGATGCCAAATGTTTGTGAAATGTTGAGGGTGAATTCCCGGATTTGAAACCAGAATTTGCAAAATTTCACCTACGGCGTTACTTATAATCCGGAAACGTCTCAGACATTTTTTGTATAAAATTGCAGGCTAAAATCCCGTATTCGTAACAATTTTTCAAAATTTTCGTATATGACATGAGAAAAGTGTAGTTGGTGCCCCTCCCCTTCAGAGGTAGGCCCTGGGTGCGCCACAGGGTTGATTTAATGTTATCATTTTTTTTATTGAAATTTTTTTTTTTCGTATCTGAAATTTTCACGATCGAACCTGCTTTTCACTTCCGTTTTTCGACTAAATCGCCTGGTGTTTGTGCCCATCTAGTGCTTACCCAACGTGTCCGAGGAGGAAGCCAAGCAGAAAATGCAAGTTTTTGTCAACCAGTGCGGAAAAAAAGCTTAAAAATTTCGATCGTGTCGGAAATTCCACGTTTGTTTAACGGCGCAGTTTTTTTTTTTACTGCGTGTCGAGATATTGATACTCGGAGGGGCCATTGTGTAACGACCAGAGCCTGTTTTATACCAGAACCATATAGTATAATAATAATTATAATATTCCCCCTACGACAGTATTATGCCCTTTATATTTATATGTATCGAAAGGTTCTTCACGGAAGAAAATATCTTTCAGTTTTTTTGTGAGAGCTGGTTTTCTTCAGGAATTTTAACCCCTTCCTAACCCGTAGTATCATTAACTGGATCTGTTTTTTTTGTTACTCGCGATTTAATTTTTAACAGATTAAAACTTTAGTTTCTTTCAAACTGCGCTGCTTGTTCACTATCTATTGTTCCTTATATTGCCCCGTCCACACTTTTGCAAACATTTGCAGGAAACATGTTTCCTGAAACATTTTCAGTAAACATTCTTTCTCAGTTATTTTGATTTATCGGTACAAAACAAGTGCAATCGTTTCCTGTCTTTTTTTCATGATGATTGAAAACAGTTGAAGTGAAAGCTACATTGTATTAATGAGATGTTGCAAAATGGAAGCCAAAAAAACAACCAATCTTTTGGAACCATGTGGAGGACAGAGTAAATGAGCATGTAACACTGTAGATAAATTTTGATAATTGCATTTTTTTTACATTTTTGGTATTTACTAGCTTCTAAAATAGTTACTAATGCTGCCATAAAAAAAACACCTGAAATCTTCTTCGTCACTACTGTCTATCATGATTTCCGCCATGTTTGTATGTATGCATGTCTGCTGCTAATGTGGACACTACAATTATGTCTGTGGAAACTTGTTTCAGGAAACAGTCATCTGAAAGCATTGTTTGTGCAAACATTTTTCTTGAGAATTATGTTTGTGAAACATGTTCGTAGGTGTGGATGTGGCTTTGCGGTCAATTTGTTCGTCTTTTTGCCATCTTTTTTTTGTATTTTGTATTTTTTAAAGACTCGTATGTACGTTAGGTCAGAGGGGATTTCGTCGTGATCACGAATCCATTGACTCGCAACAGATTTCATAAACGCCTTGCGAAGGTAAGTCTCGTTGTTGGCGTTTTGACAAATTGCTCAATTTGTGTTTATCAATGTAGAATTGGTCGTCCACTACTGATATCAGTATGGTTAGTGATATCACTACATTTTTTTTTAAACAAATATGTATTAACAAACGGTATGCTTGTACTGATGTCACAACATCACAAGCTGGTGTCACTATGAAAGGGTTTTTACCGGGAACTACGTGAGATTAAGGATCCAAAAGGGCATGCCCACCATGCAGAAATATTACAGGCACATTTTTTGCTCCAAATACTTATTGTAATTGCACGATTTATTTATTTGTACCGACGTAGAATTGCTCGTCCACTAGGGTTTCGACTTTTGTTTATAACTTCAAAATGCCCCGTTTATGCGTATAAAAATTAAAAATTCAGAAATTCGAGAAACAACAAAACAACCTGTGACACGACCCCCTTAAACGAGGCCTCCCTGCATGCAAACCTCTTGAGATTTTTTTCCCCAGCGAATTTGTTAAAATTTCTTAATTTATATAAATATATTATAAATAAACGGGGCATTTTCAAATTATAAATCATACGAAATCATCACGGAAACCCTAGTGGACAACCAATTCTACGTAGGGAAAAATAAATTGAGCAATTATAACGAGTATTTGAAGCAGAAAATGTACGCAGGCCAAATATTTCTGCATGCTGGGCATGCTTTCGGCTCATCCTTATTACTTTCTTGGTGCCTGAAGTTACGTCGAAAGTTTTTCACGTACAGACACGAGTGTGCCAAGCATGACGTCACATGTTTGAAAAAAATGTGAACCGCCCTCACACATGTATGTCGTGCCAGCACTCCAGCAGTACACCATTGTTTTGATTTTGTTTTTTTAAAGTTTTCGAGTGCACCAGTATCCGAAATGCTTTCGTATTTGATCATGCAACATAAAACTGTGGTTATCTTCGTCTTCCAGCGCGTTTCATCCGCTAGCCACTTGTGGATCCGATTCTGATTAGGTAAACATTGCATGTACACTTTGTGGGTCAGTGGCTGCGCACGTACATGTACGACGTCTGTAATTTATTACACTTTCTCTGACAATTCCAACCCCCACTCCCCTCACAATCCACCACCATCGTCCGAAAGTATCAACACTCCCTTTTCTCCTGGACGTCCACAATTTTTTTTTATTTTTTTATTTTTTACTAGACCTCAGTAAGTCAGTTAAATCTCACTTGACTTTTTTTTTTCTCTCCCTCTGCATTGATACTTTCGAACAGACAGTCTTTATTATTACGAGTAATTATTACAAATTTGTAGTCGGTGTATTGTTTGCTCGGTGATATTGTATGTGGGAGTATTACGCGCGTAAACATTCAAAAAATATGGTAAAAAATAACTTGATGTATTTGCACTTTTTGCAAACTCCACTCAAATGGAGGTAATATAAACCCATTTTCAGCAACAATAACCGACTAGGGTTTCTAAAATGATCAATATAATGTTCAAGTTACGAATATATTGAGGTATTTTCATTGGCTCCATCTTAAATTTTTCTGTTTTTTCTCAGGAGACAAATGTGATGAAGTCCAACATTTGTTCAATCTTAGATTTTTAGTTGAATGCAAATTCTCTTAAAGAAGCTTAATCCCCGGGATGTTTATTTTCATTACTGAGGTTTCCGATTTTTCGACCAATAATGGTGAATTTAGATTACACGCTTTTAATACAAACAGACCATTTTTACCTTGGCATTTTTCAAATTTACAGACACAAAAATTAAAAGGGGATGTTAGGGCCGAGGATGCCATATGAGACTGAGCCCCCTCCCTAATGCGTGCCATTTTGTTGCATGAATACTTACTGCATATTCTGCGTTTCATTAATAATTTTTCCAAATCATCTTTCTAAGCGTATTATTTAGGAATGTATCCAAAAATCTTTGGTTTTTTTTAAAAAAAGGACTTGTGCCAGTTTTTTTAAAAAATCAAATTACATGTTCAAAAAATAAAAAAGTAAGAAAATGTTGTGCAAATGTCGAGGTTAAAATCCTAGAGGCTAAATCTACTTTTTAAATATCTGGAAATGTTAAACATTTCGAAGCTTATCAATCACTCGCTAAACATACTGATTATACGAGCAAATTTAGTCGCTTTCGTAAATAATTTCACAACTTATAATTGGTTCTAAATTAACTTCTGAAAAAAAAAAGGTGAAACGTGCGGAACATTGCAAATGGATTAGTTTTAATTTTAAAAATAAAAATGACTGTAACAAAACAAAGGCAAAAGCCCAGGAAAACTTGTTCGCACGTGAGTATCGTTTAAATTTTTATACCGAAGTTCGAGGTCATAAGGGAATAAGTGTCGTCTGATAGAAGACGAAATCGACCAACGTCCAACTTTTAAAATGTATGAATCTTTCGTAATCTAGTTGAAGTTTTGAAACTATCATTGTTGCACGCGGCTGAACAGTGACCGGTGCTTTTAAATTCGCTCGATTTGGGTGAATGACATGTGATAAAAAGATTTGAACTTTGATAAGTGTACATGTATCCGCGAGAGGGAAATACAGCAGCGAAGAACTTTACGCTATAAATTCCGATTTCGTTGGAACTTGGGAGGAATTATTTCTGGAAAGAAAAAAACACTTCTACTCTTAGTGGTTTTAAAAAAAACTACTTGCAGTATGTCAGCGTACGATTTGTACGACGTAGATTTTTAAAAGCCATCGTCGATATAATATTGCGTTTCATTTCTCCAGTTCGAAATGCACTTCTGAAAATGGAACTCCCACGTTTCGTTTCAGAGCGTTTTAAAATCTCACCCAAGCTTTGGATCCTTCTTCGCCACGAGTCGACGCTATGTCTTGCACATGGCACAGCCAAGATGCCGCTTCCACCCCGGATTTAGCGAAAAAAAAGGTAAATGCACGAAAATTGCATGAAATTAACACTAGGAAAGAAGTCGTTGTTCTGAATTTACGGAATTGTTTCGTGAATTCTCTCATTTACTGAATGACGTCCGACGTCTGGGAATCTGCCATCGGGCCAATGAGATAACCTTAATCCGTCTTTAAATAACGTCGACTTTTGGCGCAAATACACGATATGTTTACTGTTAATTTTATTATTGATTTATTTTTAAATATCGATGGTTTAAATAGATAGATGGCACGCGCCTAAATTGCGTCTCCTTGGCCGCCATCTTGACTCGCGCGTGCTTTTGTTCCTTCCGGTTTCGGATTCGAACGTTCCGCCCGATGTCAACGTCCTATTTTGACAATTAATGATGAGAAATTTAATTGAAATTCTGCACGGAATTGTCTCGTTTTGACGCGGTATCTCGACGTGTTCATTTTATTGTTATTTATTTCAAATATCGATAGTTTAGATGCATGCATATAGATAGCACGCGCCTAAATTGCACGTGCGTGCGTTCCTTCCGGTTTCGAATTCGAACGTTCTGCACGATGTGAACGTCCTATTTTGACAATTAATGATGAGAAATTTGATGGCAATTCTGCACGGAATTGTCTCGATTTGACATGGTATGTCGACGTATTTGTTTCGCCAGAGCCTACTATATTTACCGTAAATATAGAAGGCTCCGTTTTCCCTCTACACTGGGAAGTTGATCGGGTATTTTTAACTCTTTTCAATTCACTTTTGAAAACCCGCAATGCACGAAATACATGTGCATGTAGATTGACTTTGCTGACAACCATCGGTTCCTCCTTTTTTATTTTCAGGTTCATTTTCAAGATAACGAGGAAAACTATCAGAACGACGAATCGGCGGCATCTTTTCTACAGGTAAACAACTTTGGATGTAGAAATGAAACCATAGTCGTGCGCAGGCTTCAGAAACTAGGCAGGCACAGGTCGCTGGGGGAACCCTCACTTTCTTAAGTTTTTTTTTTTTCACAAAGATTACAAATCGTAGATTTTAGTCTTTATTTGTATGCAAAATTTGCTTGCAAAAATTGCTTGGAAAGTTGAAAACAAGGATCCCAAATCATTGATTTTGGCCCATTTGCGTACACAATTTGCTTAGAAATATTGATTGATTAAAGGAACGCCGTAGGCGAAATTTCGAAACAATTCACGAAAGATTATCGATTTTGGCCTATATTTCTCTAACAAATAGATGATAAATTGCTATCAAGTAATGGAAAGCTGTAGGCAAAAATTCCGAAAACAAGGATCCCAAATCATTGATTTTGGCGTAAATTTCGGTACAAAATCTGCTTAGAGAGATCCGTTAATTAAAGGAGAGCTATAGGTGAAAATTTTCGAAAAATTAATAACGAATTAAAGTACTTGTAAATCGCAAAAAAGAAAATTGGTGAGGCAAATCAATTAATGGAGCGAAGGAATGTGGGAAGAGTACAAATTATCGTTGATTTGGGGTTGAGATGGATAATAATGCTATAATAACTTTAATAAGGCACTTTCAGTGAAGAAAAATCGCATTTTATCAATTGTCCAAGTTATCTAGTATCTGGTGTGAATTGGATATGAAACCGTGCGCACGCCTATGAATGAAACGTTAATATATCTAGATGGAATGTTCTCGAAATGATGTTAAAAGTAAATTTTTGTTTTCCAACCAGACTCGTGAACGTGACAATTGCGCGCACATAGGGAAATATCTTCAGATCAGGTTCGTTTTATTTGTCCACTGTCGCTTATGTGTGAGTTTGCGAAATGTTTTCAATTTGCCGCAATCCCATTTGACCGGAGTGACTGTCGGTTACCCTGTTTTTTCATTTCCCGTAACATTGACAGCCCGGCGCACGAACTCTTATTCAGTTGTAATGCGCTGTACAAAAACGAGATTTGCTCCGTGTCCTTGTTGCTGACCAATATCTGCACTAGCGATATTGCCTACAAGGTAGGTTCTGCCTTATAAAAGGTATGACGAACGTTCGCAATGAGAATCAAACAGTCTGTTCCTACTCTTTTTTTTTTTCCCAGGTGAGAACCACGTCGCCATTAAATTATCGTGTCCGACCGAGCATGGGGTTGGTCAAACCAAAAACGACCGCGGAAGTCATCGTTCATCTATTGAAAGGTGAGAAAAATCGGGATATTTTCGAAACGGGGCTCGTCGGATAATACTCCGATAGTAACAACGGGTTTTGACAGAGGAAACAACTGTCAGTGTTGTTCTCAGGCTTTGGTTATGCTAACTATCACTGATGGAAATGCGTTCGCTTTTCCACGTTAGGTTCACCCGGTCGCTCCGTGATTCACGACAAATTCCTAGTGATGGCGATGCCCGTCGAAATGATTCCGGTCGACGGCGATATCACCAGCGAACTCAACGAACTTTGGCACAGTAGTCCCAAAGAGAAGATAGTGGAGCACAAAATCAGGTGTGGAATCCTCCCGGAAACGCCTCCTGCGGTAGATGTAGTTGGAAAGGCAAGTGTATTCATCGGGGATGGTGAAGTAATGAGCAGGGCCGGATTAACACTTAACTTGGGCCCTAAGCACACCCTCGGACCTGGCCATATACAATGGTGCTTTAACCGACACCTCACAAAATTCTTAGGATTATTTTATGTATTTGCTAGGCTAATGGAAATGCCGAAGGTGAAATTTTTTTTGAAAAACTGTCTCTCCAACGATGGATTTCTGCTTACACTTCCATACGAATATTTTTAAAAATACCATTAAGGGAACGCCGTTGGCGAAAATTTTTTAAATTTCACCAGAAATCATGCGATTTAGGCTACAGCTTTGTACACTTTTTAAAAAAAAATATTATTATTTTAAATTAACACCATTAGCAATTTTTTGTTTGTTAAAGAATTAGATCTCCAAACTTTAGATTTTACCTTAAATTATAAGACATTTTTATGCTATTAAGGAAATCTCTAGGTCAAAACCTTTTAGGTAGATCTTCAATTGTAGATTTTTCTTACTTTTCTTTACAAAAGTTATTGCAAAATAGTTTCAATCAAGGGAACGCCTTAGACAAAAATTAAGAAGAAAAAAATGGATCACAAATGATTATTTGTTAGGAAAAAAGTGCTGGCGTATATTACCTGCAAGTAAATCCCTGCCTGACGTCCTATTATTTTTGTGTGTATGGTACAGGGCCCCTTATCGGTTAATCCAGCCCTGCTGATAAGCCATTGTGTGGGTTATAGGTTTGAAAAAGTACATATTGCGTGTAAAAATTAAATATGGCTCGGTTGATGATCCCTCTTGTTTACTTTTAGATTGATGAACTAAGTGCGAGTTTGCATAACGAAATTAGAAGTTTGAGGTTCCACCTTTACGTCATCGTCGCTCTCTACGTGATATCTATGCTTTCGGTGTCGTTATTTATCTACTTTAAAGATTCGTTGCAGTGCGGCGCATCGGCGTACCAAACGGATTCCTGCACGGCCACTGGGATTGATTTTCACCCCGTTTAGCAATATATTTTAATTTCTGTGTTGCACCCTGTAAATTCTCTGTGGTTTTATTTTTGCAGCGCGTGGGATATCGCTTTTTATTGGAAATTAAATCGATCGGATCATGATCAAGGTTGCCGATTTATTTCACGAACTGGAGATAGCTGCGTTGTCGCATCTCTCATTCAATTCAACTCGATACCCTACTGTCAGCTAGCGAAGATTTGCCATGCGGTAGGCTAGGGAATGTAATCCATCAACCCACGTTATTCGTTTTTTATATTATTCAAGTTGATAGTGTCCCACCGTCACTGTTAACCCGAATTTCTGTCAGCTTAGGGCCTTTCAGAAGGGATTTCCAACAGGCAAGAAATGGGACCAATAGTCTGGATTCGAACGGATGCTCGGACTTCCACAAGTGGATTTGATTGTAAGGCTCTACCTCAAAAAGTAGTTTAATTCAAAAAGTCCCATATCGACGGTGAAGAACAGCAACCTTTTTATGTTATAATTTTCATGGGAACAGAAACCTCTTTGTCGTTTTCTGCAGATTGTGAAATGGCTGACAAATAGACCCGCAAAAGGGGCTTAGAGCACAAAACGTCTATGTCAAGCAAAAGTAATAACCTCATGTGTCAGATATGAGATGGACATTGGAGGTGGTTTAGAGCATTACACGATGCTTTTGTTAACAAAAAATGATAAAGATAGGAAACCATAAATATCGTGCTCCTTAAAACTCTAATTTTGACATAGAAGCCTGCTGGATTCTCAGGCATCCCAAACATCCTATAAATCCTATTTTTTTGTTTAATTCTCCTGTGTTTTTCTTAAATTCTAGCAAAATATCCTATAGTTCTTATATTTTAATCATTTTATGAAGTCATTACGTTCGTTTTCTTAGATTTTGACGAATAGTAGGTATCATTTCATCGATGATTTAATTCATAATATTTCAAAGCAAGTTTTGTACAGGAATTTTAACTGAAAATATTGGGTGGATTTTTCGAAATTGTTCACCTATGGCGTTCCTTTAGTTAATGATTATCCAAATGTTTACAGAATTTTATTCCACCATTTTTTTGTGTGTGCCCAAGGCGTTCTATTACTCGATATTCCTTAGCCATTTCTGAGAAAAATACGTGCCGAAAATACATAATTCGCGTAAATAATTACACACGCATTACATTACACACATAATACGTAATTTACACAATTGCATAATTGAAAAACAGTAGTGAATTTTGTTATTGGGATTATTTTGAAAAAAAAATGTTGGGTATGACGTGTACCCGGTGCACCACTGATCTCGACCTGTCGAAATTTCCCGATAATTTTCATGAATTGTTTTAAAAATTTCGAATTTGGCGGTCTATGAATGAATGGAAAAAAAGGCCTAATTTTGTCCAGATGTAAATATACACAATGCGTAATAAAAGTAGGCTCTGCTTTGATCACGGCCATGGTAGTCACATGCGAGGCTGGTTCGCGCATGCGCACTCGTGTGAAATTGGAATGCATTGCAGAGGAGGCAGCGAGGCAGTAGGTCGCTGGAGCAGGTCGCTTGGTGTTTTTTTTCCAGCCCTACGCTCGATCGGATTAAAATTTTTAATAGAGGATGCCAATGAAAAAGAAGAGCCTGCGAGTGGGACGTTTCCTTTCCAAGGTGGGTTTATTTCGTAGTTTGTTTCGTACCGGCGATACGAAAAGCCGGATTCGAAATTGGGAAGAAGTGCGGGTGTGACTGAATGACCGTGTTTGTGTTTCCGCCGGCGCCCGCTCTCATTTCTATCCAATCTGTTATGTTATATAACGAGATTAAATGTATTCTAATTGGAGGGGAAATTGCGGTGTGAATTTTGCGCCCCTTTCCGTTCGTCGTCCGCTACGAAACACCCAGTTCCAGGTAAACGCGACCCACATTTTTTCCCCCCCCTTTCGTTCGATTGAAAAACTGGATCGAAGCGGCCAGCGAACGCTCGATCGCATTTATGGGTGAAACTCAAACACTAACAGCTGCTCGAAAATCTAATCATATTTATTGTGATAATTCAAAAAAGAAAAAAAAATGCGCAGTGGAAATATCAGCGCCTGCACTGTAGACTAGGAACAGTCGAGACCGCAGTTGACAGCTGCTGAAGATGCCCGAGGTACATGTATATGTAAAGACCTGATTGAATAGTGGAGTCTAAGAACTCCATGAAATCATTGGCATGATTGATGGAGATTAGAGATTACAGACGGATACTACCAGAGTGTCTTATAGGGAGTATCCGAACGGTAAGGAGTGTTGGTTGGAAAACAGAGAAATAGCTGATGGTGAGGTATGAGTAGGAGCAGTCGAGACTAGTTGCTAACTGCTAAAGATGTCCAAGGTATATGTAAAGACCCACGTGAAGGGCTACAGTCCGTGAATTCCATGAAATCATTGGCATGAATGATGGAGATTAGTGAGTTAAGACGAAGACTACGCGAGTGTTTTATAGGGAATATCCGAACGTTCAAGAGTGTTGGTTGGAAAACTGAGAAATATCTGATGGTGAGGTATGAGTAGGAACAGTAAAGACTGCAGTTATCAACTGCTGTCTAAAGTGAAGTCCCAGGTAAAGGGTGCATTTATTTGCTGTCCATGAACTCCACGAAATCATTGGCAAATGGAAGCAGGTTGATAGAGATTAGAGATGGAGACTACCGGAGTATCTTGCAGAGAATATCTGCAAGGTAAGGAATATTGGTTGAAAAGCAAAGCAAAATAGCTGATGATGAGGTACGAATGCGAACTGTGAAGCATCGCTACCTGGTATGTTCATGGCGTACCCATTGAGTGTGGGGTACTTACCTGCTGTATCCTACCCGCATCGAAACTTTATTCATTCCTGATCTAAACGTTTCCTCTGTTCTTTTGTCTATTTAAGGGTCAGTGAGAGGCTCCACTCCAGATCGAATCTTGCACCTTTTTTTAAGAGTTGACCATGGCAAACAGTTTAAGGCACATTGCCACCGAGCCTGCTAACCTTAATCACAAAATATCAAACGCTGAAAGGAAACAAAGAACACGATCGCACCTGCACACTTCAGATTCGGTAAGTCGGTTTTAATTTCTAAACCAAGGGTGGGCAATGTACATGTGGCGAATGAGAAGTCCAACTGAAATTTATTTTAAGGAAACCAATTAAACACGCAAACGAGTGGAACACGTGGAAAAATGTAAGGCAGTTTAATGCAAAATTGACCCACCAAGTGGACGTGGTAAATTCTTAAACTTTAAAAATGCATGAAAATTTAATGCTAAATTTGACAAATTTTAAATTTAAGATTTTTAAAAAATGTCCTGTCACGCGCCTCTGTAAACACGATTTTTGAGTTGGTCAGTTACCTCGCTTTAGCACTATTGCCCACTTATGGTAGATGTCCTTCTTCGAAACAGTCTGTTCAAATTATCCAATGTTTGCAAGAAAATACTTTAAAAACGAACTCAATGCTGTTAAATTACTATGGTAGATTTTGAATTGATGATGAACCAGTAACACAGTGAACATTTCCTCATTGAATTTTCTCGTCTGCACCCTGTAGGAAATTATAGGGTCATACACCTCGCGGCATTCCATTTATCTTAAAAACGTTTAGAATCATCATTGAATTTTGAGTTGTGCCCATTACGTAGATTGCACGCCACTTATTCAAAATTTTAATTTTAGGATCTCAGTATCGACACTGCGAGTTTGTCGACGGAATCCCAAGCCGACAAACACAAGTTGAGCCCGAGTCCGCAAACTCAGTCATCGAGACAACTTAAAAGTTTGAAAGCGGATTGGGAAATTTTGGAAGGACTGAAGGAAGGACAGAGGTGCGACGAGAAGCCTGATAAACAGGAAGGTTACTTGCTGAAGCGGAGGAAATGGCCCATGAAAGGATGGCATAAGGTACGCCCGTGGTTTTAAAGCTATTTTGAGGCAAGTTTCTAATGAAGCTCTGTGAGATTTATTTTTGCTGAATTTTTGACCCATTCATTTCATTTACTTACTATCAAAGCTCTTTTCCTCCCCCCATGTAGAATTTCAGTAATTTCACATTTTGAAAACTTGTACACGTCCAGTTTGTTTATACAAAATGTAATAAAATGCCAAAAATTTGCCAAAAATTCAAATAAAGTCTCTGAGCTTGGGCTTTCGGATGTTCCATGTTTATTTAAATATTGCCAATAAATGAAACATGTACACTGATACGTATGTGAAATGCCTAACGGTTGGAACCATCCACCGAGTTTTCACAGCTTTGATGATAAGTAATTGAAGTAAAACTGTGTGTTAAAACAATTTCTCTGTGAGTACGTAGTTGAGATGGTACCTGGGAGCCTTTACAATAATTATTTTTCTTTGCGTTTCTGGAGGAATGTATTTTTCTTCACGTTGACTCGTTTCGTTTTAAAAGAGATACTTCGTTTTGGAAAATGGCATCTTAACGTATGCAAAAACTATAACCGACATGAGCAAGGGGAAACTGCACGGAGAAGTCGATGTGGGCCTATCTGTGATATCTACTAAGCTACGAGGCAGACGAATTGACATCGACGCCGAAGAATCGATTTATCACCTAAAGGTAGAAACGCTGTTTTCGTTATATTCGTAACATTTCCAATTCCTGGACTCTTACCGTTCTACGTATATCCCACGATATCTTTATCGTGTCTAGGATGATTTCGAAATGCCTGTTCAACAACAAATCGTGCGTATCAGATATGTTTTCGCCTGCGCAGTGATTTTTTGAGAAACGAATGTTCTATAGTTACTTTTTCATGCAGATCAGAATTATTGGCACAAAATTTAAAATTGAAAAGAAGTTTTCAGTTAGTTCGTTAGATTAGACAAGAAGAGCAAAGAAGGACCTGTAACACTTCTGCGAGATATTATTGATTCCACCTTTCATCAAACCGATTTTGCCCCATTTAGAATCACATTTTAGTTTTTGATTTTGTTTCCTGACCCAGATTTAAAAAAGTCGAACGTCTGTTGAAAGCGCTTTTAAGATGTTCCTCAAACGCCTCCCATTTTGCATGTTCTATTTGCATCGTGATTGAAATGTAACTTTTAATGTTTCGTTTCATTTCAG
Source organism: Rossiulus vilnensis (assembly GCA_034700785.1). Classification (NCBI taxonomy): domain Eukaryota; kingdom Metazoa; phylum Arthropoda; class Diplopoda; order Julida; family Julidae; genus Rossiulus; species Rossiulus vilnensis. Next base: position 13,129 of record JAQIXS010001243.1, on the reverse strand, counting down.
GTGAAGGCGAGAGACACCTTTCCTGTTTGGATTAAACACTTCAAACATCACCGGCTTTGGAGGCAGCACGAAATTGCTTTCGGCCGAATCGATTCTAAGCTCGCTTCCCCTGTCGCGGAGACCATCCATCAGTTGTCTCCTGGTGAGGAAAATCAAGATAAATGTTCGGCTTTTTATCCTTATTCCTAGATAGCTATTCGTAGCTCTTGCCGTAATTTTCAACAATCTCATATAGTGTTTCCACGACGTTATAAGCTCTTAGTTGCCTCGGTAAATGATCACGCGCTAAATTCTGACTTTATTTGGACTGTGTTTTGCGCTGCTTCCTATCAGCCGACTCAATTCAGTGGCGTGTTTATTTTTACTTTTTTTTTCAATTTGCAGTTCACTCTTATTACGGGAATGGCGGTGGCCATTCGATGCGAAGCCAAAGCTTTCTTTGTCAACAGCGTGTCACTGCATGGCTCGCGGAATCTGCAGTCATGGATAAATTTAACAAAGGTAATTATAAAACTTTAAAATTAACTACGCAAGCCGTAAACCCAAGTAAGATTGGCGGTGATAATGACACGCAAACAGCGTAATGAATTATAAAAGCAACTAGTAGTAATATGTAGACTAGGCCAGCATTTTTTGTTAATTTACAAACGTTTCGCCTTATTATTTAAGGGGTTCATCAGGTGCATTTTATTGTTTATGAAGAATAATGCAAATGCAATTGAATTGACATTGGGAACACATAGAATTGACAAATTAAAGAGAGAAATTCCCTTAGATTGTTTTAACACTAAAACTTAATTGTTGAAAAATTTTAGCTTGCAGAAATAAATAAATGGCATTTTGTTGAGGGTATCGTGTTGTCCTTCACTTCCGTACCGAGTGTAGATCTCGTATGTAAGGTAATGCACGCTCTGCACCTGAAGAAGCCTTAAATAATAAGGGTGAACCGTTGCGAAGTGACAAAGATATTGGCCGAGTCTGCATATCACTACTAGTTCAAAATCTCCCAGCTGCATGAAGACTGGAATCGAATTATAAAATGAAAATCTTTCGTGTTATATAGAGTTTTCCCAGGTGCAAGAAGGAATATTTAATTTGGGTACGCTTCTAGAGCAAATGGAGGATGTTTTCGGTTGCAGCAACAGCGACGTTAGGATACCGGTAAGACGCTACGTTTTTTATGCGGCTTTTAATTTCAGATGAGAGCTTCAGGCCAGCAGCAATAATTAATGGATTAGCGTTTAAATTGTTTTAATCTTGTTGTTTCCCCACTCGTCATCTTTCCGTTTATTCGACTTACGTCGATTTATCCGACGTGCCTCATTGCCACGGGGTTCACTAATGGAAAGCATTGTGGAATTGCGGATATTTTTACGTGTGTGCGGTTCCGCGTGCGTTTGGTTAATTGTGGTTGTTGTTTTGGTTCAGGTGGCAAGTTCGTCAAATAGCATGAAACGAGATAGGAAAAGGTTTCTTCTGAAGCGTAAGAAAAACAAGGGAATAATCGCGTCCTCCGTCGATTTAAGCGGTCTAAAGTCAAAAACCTTGGACCTCCCCATTAATAAAGCCGATTGTACCAAATTGTCTATGCAACACGGCCTTCATAAAATTGGCGGTGCTTTGGTTCGTTATTATCAATCATCGTTTGTGTAATGCAATGCATCTTCTTGGATGACAAATTGTTTTCTCGTTTTAATTTGCCCCACGTAACTTAGCCCGTCACTTTTTTATTTATTCGCACCGACGCAATTCGTAAATAGTTGACCCGGTGTTTGCACCCAGTGGCATAGCGTGGGTTTCCAGCATCCCGGATGCCTGAATCATTTTTACCAGTTCAATATTAGGGGTACGTTTTTCTGTGCACCTCCCCAAAACAATATTTCATTGCCGTGAATTGTGAAACTCGCGTTAATTAATTTAACGGCGTAGGCGAAAATTTTCCTTTAAACAACTCGTCAAATAATGTCAGTATTTACCCGTATTTTTCAAAGAAAAAAACGCCAGGAAATATCAATTAAATGTCATAAGCAAAAAAAATAAAAATTACACGCCATAAGCGAAAAGTGTCGAAAAATTCATCACAAATTGTTGATTTTGGACTTATTTCCCTAAAAAACAATTGATTATTAATTAAAAGATTGCCGTAGGCGAACGTTTTCAAAGTTACTTACAGATATGAATTTCGTCTTAAAATTCAGTAATGAAAAATACTGAGGAATATCAATTAAATTTGTACAAAATGCTATCTATGTATTTAGGGCACATGTGTTGCACAGGCGCCTAGGAAAAAATTTCATTTGGGACTAAATCTCCCAAAATGCATTTTGGCAGACTTTTCCTAAATGATCACAACTATTAATTGAAACGCCACGGGCGAAATATTTTCGTGAGCTAAGCTATATTAGAAATGATGCTATGATAGGGTGGTTTCAGCAAAAAAATCTCCTGACATCTTGTATCAATTTACTTTTATTTTCTGAAATTTTCGGCACGGGGCAACCGCCCCTCTCGATTCCCCCCCACGCTACGCCACTGTTCGCACCGATGTTTTTTTTTTTTTTTTATTTATTTCCGTGGATTAAGCATGGTTGCAAGCAGACGTCACGTGGCACTTTTGATCGTTTCGCGCGTATTTTTAGTAGTTTTGGTTCATTTGAAAAAGTTCATCAAATTCACTTTTATTTTTAGTAGGGAATGTCGGGGAAAAATTTGAGAAATTTAGTTAGATTTCACCGATAATTGCTTTCCATTGCCATTGTTTTTATTATTGCACTTGCTGATGCAAATTGCGGTTTTTTTTTTAAATTTTTTTGTTATTTATTCTCAACTGACTCTTTTGGCTTGACGCCCGTTACGCATCATCCGTTTATCGCATTTTTTTTCTCGTGTAATTTCAGTCGTCCACGTCTCTTAACATTCAAGAGCTGGCACCATTGAGCACTTCCAATCCGAATTTGCCCAATATGTGCGGCAGCCAAATGAATGTCGGTCTGGGTGCGGACACGGATAGCCATATTGCGCATAGCAGCCAAGAGAAGATTATTAGGGAGAATTTTGTCACTACTGCCAAAGAAAGTGAGTTGACGACACTCGTTAAATGCGGGGGTTTTTTTTGTCATGCGCCCTGAAATCGCATGTTGGTGTGTCGCTAGTTTGCCAATTGCATAATATGCGTTTTACGGTCTCCGATTGTGTTTTCAGCATTGACAAATCTTCGAAGTTTGTCTCGGCAAATGCAATCCGAGAAAGAGCGGCTGAAGCAAGCCCTGGACTTTGAAAACTTTTCTTCGGGCAACAATAACAATTCGAACGTGCTGACGACAAACCTGCGCGCGACGTTAAATCAGGTAAAACAATTTCAGCGGCGGTCATTTTTAATTTTTTAAGGTTTTTAGTGAGTAGTTTTTCTAGTACTTTTTTTTTAGTTTGTGAATTTTTCCGTTTGTAGTTTTAAATTAAAACTTTGCACTTTGAGACAATTGCAATGAAGTTATATTTTTGCACTTTGCCGATAATGTCGACGACTGCTACGAGTTTTAAAAAGTTCTCGGTTTGCTCGGTGCGAGGTGTTAAAAATTCGTCCGCCTGAGTCTGTTATGACATGGAAAAGGCTTCGCCCGTGATCTACTTGTTTGTTCTTCCCCCCCCAGAAGAGCAAGCCGTTGAACTTTTGAAAAGCCGGTTTCCATTGCACTTGTAATCAAGAGTGGCCGTTTTGATTCTTGTTTGGTTCAGGCATTGCAACAAAATGCTGAACTTAGGTCAAGATTGAGCAAAATTCACGCAGAGTCGGATATGAGCGATTGCTCTGTGACCCCCGACTCGGTAAGTTTGGTGACGCCGTTTCACGTTTTCTGCCTTCTGCTGTTGGGGATGGTGCGTTTGCATGGCCGTCGTTTGGCACTTAACTGACTACCAGTTTCGTTTCGGTAATAATTCGCCCACTGCGATGCACGTTTTCTTATTAGATTTAATGCACTCTGGAAACGTAAAGTTCCACAATAAATGGCTGTGTTTTCATAGAAATTCGGTTGTAATTAAAGCGGAGTATTTTTTTTTTTCATCGATTGATAAACGTTTTTTTATTTTGCATGGGGAGATGTTGTCACTGTATAATGCACCACTGTTCACAAAACCCTTAATGTGTTTTGTTTTTTCAAAAGTTGCACGCTGTTCGTCGTCCTTAGGCTTCTTGCGAAAGTTCTCTCTCGGTCACGGAATATTTTGATGCCGCGGAGAATATATCCGAGTCGTCTTCGGAAGTGAGTTTTTTAATGTGACAAGCGTTAAAATCCGTTTTTGTCGATTGCTGGCGTTTTATTCTGCGTATTTTTTTTTCAGGGTTCAATTACGGACGATGAAGATGAAGGAAGTTTTACTAGTGATAACTCTGAAACCGGAACTGATTGCACTCCTGCTCTTAGTGGTAAATGTCGCGATTTGAATTGATGATGAGAATCCTGCGTTTAGCTTTTTGAACTTTGGTGAGAAATTTCCGCCGTAGGAGAAAATTTTGCAAATTTGGGTCTAAAATCCAGGATTTTAGCCTCAACATTTCATAAATGTTTTCCATTATTAAGAGAAACGCCGTAGGCAAAATTTTAGAAAAAATTAAAAAAACTGGATTAGAAATAATAGTAAAATAAGGCCATCATTACTAGAGAAATTAATTTATAAAATTTATGAAGTATTGCGTCCATAAATAGGCACTTGTATTCCTTATTGTTAGATTTCGATAGCAAGAATTCTGCCATTTGCACAACCGGTAGAAGAACTGGACTTCCTGTTCCGAAACCAGACGTGGGAGACTTGAACTTATGGAACCTATTATGTCGTAATATCGGCAAAGATTTGAGCAAAATTAGCATGCCGGTGACGTTGAACGAACCTCTTAACACGCTTCAGGTCTGTCTGCGCATTTGTCTGGCCAAAAATGTAAATTCCCCTGAGGAATGATTTGGCACGAGCTTACGAATAAATTTGTACGTCTTTGAACACATTCAGAGGCTGTGCGAAGAACTCGAATATAGCGACATTTTAGACAAGGCTGCCGAGACGGAGGATCCTATGGAAAGAATGGCGAGTGTTTTGCGTCGCTTGGTTTTTTTAATACCTCAAAAAATAAAAAATCGTGTGTTTCGTTAATTCGTTTTTTTATTTTCTTTCATTCGCAGATTCTGGTTGCTGCGTTTGCCGTTTCTGCGTACGGGTCTTCGTACTATCGCGCTGGTCACAAACCCTTTAATCCTCTGTTAGGAGAGACGTACGAATGCATTCGCGAAGACAGAGGATTCAGATTTGTATCTGAGCAAGTAAGTATGGAATTTCGCCCTACGAAATCAATTATAACGACCGGTTGCACCAACAAAAGTTAAGCCAAACCCAAGGTAAACCTCTTAATTAACCAAGGAAAAGCATTGCACCACAGAAGGTTAGCAGCGGAATTCCTAGCTGCAACATGCTATCTCCGTGTTTACGATACCTCGGGTTAAAAATCCCTGAAGTAAAATGGTGTAACAAAAACCTAGTAACCCTTGAGTTAACTTGTGGTTTCAGTTAACCCCAGTTTATCTAACCTTTAAGTTGATCTACTATGGCGCAACCGACCCTAAGTTATGTTATTGTTATGGTAACATCATTATCCGATGTTTAGATATTTTTTTTCTTTTGCCTATTGCCTATTTCTATTACAATTGCCTATTTCTTCTCAACTCTTAGTTGTTTAGGATATGAGGTTTTAATTTTTTATTCACAGGTTTCCCATCATCCTCCAATTTCGGCCAGTCACGCGGAATCAAAGAATTATATATTTTGGCAAGGTAATGGAAAATTTTCTGAATTTTCATTTATTACTATTAGTTTTAATCCAGTCCTATTCATTTGCGCACATAATTATCGTTTTCAGACATGAGAATCAAGACCACGTTTTGGGGAAAGTCGATGGAGGTGCAACCTGTTGGCACGGTTCATCTTATTCTTCCGAAGTAAAAGCCGTTTTTACAGTCCTTGTTTATCGTGATTTAAACCTAAATATTTTTCATTCATGGTACAAATTGCAAATTGATCGTCATCTTTGTATTCGTAAGAATTTCGATTTTAATTTGGGGAATTTTACACAACACATTCAATTCGTCGTTGGACGCACTGCTATTCTTTAAAATCATCTTCTGTATTTTTAGGTTCAAGGAGCATTACCGCTGGAACAAACTGACGACGTGCATCCACAACCTATTCGGCGGCCAACGCAAGGTTGATCTTTACGGAGAATTGTGTATTTATAACGGAAATATCAAGTGTAAATTAACCTTTTCAAAAGTAAGTTTCATTTCCTGAACATTCCGCGAGTGCAGTCCGTTGAAACGGCAATTTCTAGCGACTTAACGGACATCTTAATTTGTTATCGAAAGGCTTCTTACTGGTCGAATAAGCACCACGAAGTACACGGAAATATACAGAGCAGTGACGGGAAAATCGTTCACAACTTATTCGGCAAATGGAACGAGGCGTTGTATTGCGGAAATCCCCCGAGCGCCAGGTGCATCTGGAGAATAGGTAAACGAAATGCACCCGTGATCAATCTGGTGCATGCGGTTTTAATGAAAAAAAAATGGTAAAAATATGCGGGCGATCGAGAGCGCAATATTAAGCAAGACTTGGAATTATGCCGGGGTTCATGCGGACCTGGAAAGTCAGGGAAGAGAAAAATGGTCAGGGAAAATTACGTTTATGCTAGATAATCAGGGAAAGTCAGGGAGAAACCTAATGAAAGTGCACTGAATTATGAATGGCAGTTCCAATGAAAGGTATTTTGAGCACTAAAAAGCATAATTGATTAGCAGTGCTTATAAAACTTGTCATATACAGAATGTAGCCCAAAATCCGCAATCATGAACTACTTTTTTTAGGCAAACTTTCGCCAACTGTGTTGTCTTAATAATAATGTCGAATAAATATTATGTTTTAAATATAGACAAAAATCCAAAATTAACTAATTACATTTTAGAAAAATGTTGGTCCATGCTCTTAAAATGATGTGCAGTATAATAAACCGATTAAACATACTTAATGGGCAGTTTGACAAAGGGGCCTAAATTTCACATCGCATGCACTTAGTCAAGTTTGGGTTAATTGCTGGAGATGCGCAAAAAAAAAACCCCAACGTTTCAATTTTCTATAAATATTAATTTTACAAGTAAAAATGCAATTGCCAACAAATTACTAGATGCAAGAAATTGCCCTTTGTTATTAATAAATATCTCCTTTATGGGTTTGGATGTTTGTTTTTGCGACAGAATTTATTTCCAAAAAATCAGGGAAATTTACTCGGCTTGGTCGGGGAGAGTCAGGATGTAGTCAGGGAAGTGAATTTATATATTTTAGCACGAAGCATGATTGCGTTATATCTTCGGCATAGGAATTCTCCTTAGTTTTTAGTATCATTTTTCTGTCGAATTTTCTTTTTCCCTTTAATTCAATGGCATCGTGCTGGGGATACTTAAAGCGTTGTATTCGCGAATAGATTTTCATAAACACTATCGTAAATGTGTTCCACTTAGGAGCGATACCGGAAGAAAACGACCGTTTTTACGGATTCACCAGATTTGCTATCGAGCTGAACGAATTGGAGCCCGACCTTATTAAGGTTCTGCCGCCCACGGACACGAGATTTAGACCCGATCAAAGGTAACGCTTTTGAAACGGCGAAGTTTTAGGGAAGGGCAATTGATTGGTTTTTATCCTGGCTTAGGCTGTTGGAAGAAGGGGATGTTCAGCGCGCCGAAGAGACTAAAATTCAGTTGGAGCAGCTCCAAAGAGAGAGGAGAAAGTTGCACGAGGATAACGGAATCGTCTATGAACCTATGTGGTTCAAGTAAGTAACCGGTCATTCTTTAATAACTTTTATTTGGTTAGAAGTCATTTCGGTACAACTCGGTAACTGTTTTCGAAGGGGTGAAGTCTGTTTGCCCAATTGAAATAAATTTGCGATGGTATTTTTTTTTTAATTGGAAAGAATGTTGGAAGAAAAAATATAATTCTGGATTTGCGGGCAGGAAAAATATGCGGGAGAGGGGGATTTTTGTTCTGGTGCCATGTATTCGTGGCGTGTCGAGAAAGTGCGTTTCTGAAAACGTTTCTTTCGTGAAATTCGAATTGGCCAATTGACACACATCGGGCGCCGTGTACCATGTTGTAGCCTTCCGTCGACGTACCGTAAAGTCGATTCATGCGCATACGTAACATACTGTAATCGTGCGTCCGTATCCGAGGTGAAACGTGTTGCTCCGTGGAAGTTTAATTGACACATTCACACATACCCGTAATTTAGCCTTCCGCCAAGGTGACGTATCCGTAATGTACCTTGCTAATTTCTTGCCAACGATATTTTTGGTGTTTTACGAAGAGCCCGTTTTTTAAGCAGTTTGCAGGTGTAAACAAATGAAATTGCGGCTATATCCATGATAATGGCAATTACGATCAAGAAAGACATTTTTTTTAAACGCCGACCTGGGTTTCGAACCCCCGGTATCCCGAATGTGAGGCAGAGATGGCTTTGAGCCATCTTTTGCACGGTGAATCACATTTGGCGACGTATCATATCGTAGCCTTCCGTCGATGTATTTACGGAGAGTGTTTTACGGACGTATTTTGAGTGTATTCTGATCAGGAAACAATATGACGTAGCCGATCTCGAAGATCACGGACACAGTACCGATATGCGTCAATTGAAATTACTGATGCATAACGGAAGCGCGTACACATCACGGATGCATCACATTTACGTGACGGCTGTGTGTGAATTGGCATTTGTACTGATGTATCATGGCATTACGGACACATTACGGATACGTCACGTGTGCATCACGGTTGGGTGTGCACAGCCCTTAAATTGGGTTGATGAATTACGTCCCCCACACCACATGGTATTCATTTACTGATTGCAGGGTACCGAGTTGAATTGAATTGATTTTTCAAATTTAAATGCACACCCCCGATTTGATCGTCACAGATCCACTGTTTAGGTCACGCATTACTCTATTTCTGGAAGTCATTTATCCTTTGTAATCCTCATCGTAAGAAAACCTTAATTTCGTTTTCCGCTAGAAAAACCGTGACCATCGATGGCAAGGAGAGCTGGGAATATGCGGGCACGTACTGGACCACCAGAAACAGTCCGGGGTTCGGCAACATCCAGTTCCCTCAGCAATTATGGGTGACGTAGACGTCTCGCATCTTTTAAAAGAAGTAATCGAAACCGAAGCGAGTTCACCGCTGCACGCTATCCCGCACTTTTCAAAATGGTTTTTTTCCCTTCCCTTCCGCACTTTTTTCCTAGTCTCTTCTCCAACCCACTCCGCCTCCTCCTCCACTCTTTGCTTGTTCTCGGTTCTTAACCCGCTGAATATGAATGTTTTTCTCGAGATACACGCTTCCGGTACGGTACCGCCGACCGTTCCGAAGACGCCAACGGGGATATACGTGTATGTACAGAGTAGTGTATATATGCATATATATATTTATATGTAGATAGCTAGGATAAACACGAATACGGAGTACATTTACTTAGTGCCTGATCAGTTAGTGCTTCGTGGCAAGTGTTCACGCATTCGATGGTCGCGGCAGTGCCTGGCGCCTGGCGTCGATGGGATGGTCGTCACGAGCGACCGTCGGATGGGCAACCGTGTTCCGAAAGTCAAAAGTAAGGGTCGTCAGCGTATCGATCGTGTGGCAAAATTTGCTCTTCAGTTCCTAATTTAGTGGCACCATTCCAGTTTTTGCGGGTAATCGAGTAATCGTGGTGGGAAATGCCTGAAAAGTTCGAAGTTAAATTAAAATTCACTTCAGCTGAATCGATTCTAGCGTGAGTATACAGGGTGTTGATGCTGATGCGTTGCAAACTTCTAGGGTGTGTAAGGTGGGTCATGCGTGAACGTATTTGCCAATGAACCCGTAGTCGGATATGCACCCCATCAGCGCTAAAGGCCGTGTAAACGAGTTAATGTGGCACATTTTTTAATTCAGATCGTCATCAGCACGTCCTTAAATCGGTGCAATGACAAACACTACAGGATATGCGACGACAAATGTGGTTCCAACACAATGTGGCACCACCAACACCCCACTTTTCATTACAATTGTAGCTGCCCAGGAAAATAATTGACGGAATCCTTTGAAGGGCATTGAGTTGGACGAGGAGGTCCAATCGCTTGGCCAGCGCGGTCACCAGATTTGACCCATTGGATTTTTTTTTTTTTGTGGAGGCACATGGAGAGCCTCATCTGCACGGATCCACTGGAGTCGGAGGACGATCTGGTGGCCGGAACTGCCTGTATCCGGCCACATCCAGACCATGCCTGGCATCTTTCGTAGTGTCAACGTAAACGCGTTGCGTCATTGCACTAATCGTGTCGGATGTGTGGGAGCATGATTTCTAACAGCTCCTGTAGTGTTTGCCCTTGATGGACGTGCTGATGACGATTTCAATTAAAAAAATGCGCCACATAACTAACTCTTTTAATTTGGCCTTTAGCGCTGAGGGTAGTGCATTTCCGACTACGGGTTCATTGGCAAGTATGTTCACGCGTGTTACCCACCCTACATGCCCTAGCACTTATTTGTAACGCATCCACATTAACACACCCTTTATACGATTGAAATCCGTAATCCGTGAATGTTTTAACAACTAAAAAACTGCGAGCACGATCTTATAGCTTGTAGGATTATTGAGCCTCTAGTTGACGAACTATCCGTAGTGTGCTAGGGAATTATATTGAGGAAGGCTCGTAATGGCTTAAATTATGAACGCCCGGGATAGTTCGTGCAATAGCCGTTATGTATATGCGACCGTACTTAACTTGAATCGATGAGATCGATTAAGATTTCACAGCCGCATCCCGAGTCCACCTTGCAGTGGCCAAATTAATCGTGGGACCGAAACGATGCGATAAGGGGCCAATAAACCACTCTGCGGTGAAATTTTTTAGCAAAAAAAAATAATAATCCACGCATCGGCACTCGATCAAGAAACGGTATTTTTCTTATCCTGTGGGGCTCAACGTTTGTTACTATGTTTTCAAGGTTTTAATCGCTGACTAATTTGATAGTTGAAAAAAAACACAAGATTAAGGCGAAATTAAAGGTGATTGATCGGTGAATAAATACTAATTCGAAGCTTAGTGTAGATATATGTGAGGAGGGTGAGGAAAAGTTAGGTACGGGTTTGATCAATCCGGCTTGATCTATCTAGCAAAATAAGGAGGTTGTTTGATCGAAGTGTGATATGCAAGTGGCCTCGTTTTTAAAAGTTGCCGCGTGAAACACCGTGCTGGTCAAACGTTATCGATGCGAAGCGTAGCCTTAAATAATAATCGTTTTGTGTGCCTTTTATCTTTTTAATATATAGCAGAATGGCGTAACGTCGATGCTTCGGTCAACTTGCATATTGTACGTTCGCTCAATTTCAGTCGGGTGACCGGTTGATGGGGTTACTACTGCGAGTCTTATCGGAATTCGAGAGTGTAATCGGAATACTTCAAATGTCGTACCCCTAAGGCTCAATCCATCGCTGGAATTGCGGAGATAATCAACGATTAATCGTCTATTAGCAATAAAACGAGAAAAGTCAATGCTGTGCACTCTCGGAAATCGGACCGATCGTTCCTTAGTACCTAAGGCAGAGTCGAAAGCGTGCCCACCATTAGGCGTACATTTTGCGCTTCAAATACGTGTAATAATTGCTCGATCCACTAGGGTTTCAGCCTTGGTTTGTAGTTTGAAAATGGCCCCATTATCTATAATTTTTTTTAAAAAGAAATTTAGAAGAAAAAAAAACGGTATGCAACCCGCAATGCAAGGTTGCCGTGCAGGGAAGCCCCGATTTGAAAGCCGAGTATTTTTCAAAATTTCTTAATTTTTTTTTATACATAAACCAGACATCCTATATTTCCTATTTGTTGTTTAGTTATCCAATACTATCCTATGTTTGAATCATTTTATGAAGTCGTTATTTACGTTTTCTTAGATTTTGACGAATTGTAGGTATCATTTCTTCGTTCCTTTTATTTCGTAATATTTCTAAGAAAATTTTGCGCACGAATTTGGCCCAAAATATTGGGTTGTTATTCAATTTAAAAAACAACAACATATGAATTATATATTCCTCAGTACTTTTCTTTAGTTAATTATACGTCAATATAATTAATACGTCATATAATTAATGAGATGATAAAAATATTGGGGTGGATAATCACGGTTTAAAAAAAAACATCAACCGTATATTCATTCTTCATATCATTCTTTTCTTTAGCGAATCATACGGCAAATTCTATCAAATTGAATTATAAATCATGGATTTCATGAATTATAATTTAATTTGTTTAAAATTGTTCGCCTACGGCGTTCATATTGTAAACGATATCCAAATTTGTACAGAATTTTATTTCTACAATTTTTTTGCGTTGCCAAAGGCGTTTCCAAAACCCAATGGACCAAAAAAAAATACGATACGTAACGACCTCTCTTTTTCATTCGTCGTTTTTTTTTTCAGGGTCCTCGAAAGACGCCCTCCAAGGGAGCGGCTACATGGAAATGGATCCGTCCGCGGCAACGGGCACGTCGCTTCCGCCGCACTCCGACTCCGTTTCGTCCGTCAGCTACGCTCGGGATCGGGCCTTCGCCAGCCCGCCGCTGTGGCTGGCGCTGGGTAAGACCACGAGCTCCATCAGGATGACCGCGTCTTCGTCGCCTCCACCGCCCGCCCACCATCCGTCGCCGCACCAGAGCGAGTACCTGGAGATGGCGTCGCCGGGAGGAGCTTCTTCGACCGGGACTCCGGACGGCTACATGCCCATGAGTCCGGTCGGATCTCTGCACGCCGGCAGCACCACCTCTTCCAGGCCGTCGTACAAGGCCGAGAAGCCCAAGGTCGAAAGGGCGGAGAGCTCGAACGGGTGAGAGAAATTGCAAGATGCGCTATCATTTATTGAACCAATTCAATTCAACTCAGTACCCTACAGTCAGCAACTAAATGCCATATGGTAGGGGGGTCAAGCACAATTTTCAGGAGAAAGCTCCTACGTCAGTTGCGATCGACTTAAGACATCATTGTTAAATTGAACTTGAATTAAATTTA